>JASDQU010025245.1:29480-41665 GCA_032191745.1 Picea mariana
GAAGAGTTCCTAGGAAACGCGTGTGGTACAACAATGGATTACTTCCATCCAGGGTAGAGTAATGGAAGTCATGAAAAAGCTACAACTGGTGCAGGAAAAAGCCTACATGATGTTTGAAGAGATTGAAGGACAGGGCTCACAATTAGACCAAATGGTTGCAACAACATAACAATGCCTGGAAGGTCCCGTTACAGAGAAAATGATCTAGGAGGTCACTAAGCAGGAGGCTTAGGTGAAGCAACAAGTTGAGGTATCTCAAGTCAAGCTCGAGGCCTTTGAAGTAGCGTTGCCTAGACCTAAGTGACTTGGGACAAGTCACAACTGAGTGTTGGGGGCCTATTGGCCCTCGACCAGGTTTTGAGGAAACCTTCGTCAAGTTTGACCACTTTTGGGACTTCGTCACAGTGATCGAAGAAGGAGCACCCAAGCGGAGTTGAGATCGTGGATCTCACCGATTTTGCATGCCATGTGGACCCAACAAGGGGTTCCTTAGAGTTTTTTTAATGGGTTATGGGATGTCGGCCCATGGGTTTACCCAAGATTAGGCCTTATTGTAAAAGTATAAACAAGTAAGCATGTAGGGTAGAAAGGGAGGAGAAGGAATTAGAGAGAGAAGTCTAAGTGGCTAAGTGCAAGTAGTTATGAGTTTCTTTGTGCAACAAAATGTGTATGTAAGTCTTTGTGCTTGATAGAGGAGTTGGATCTGTGCCTTGACCTAATTTTGGGAAGGAGGATTTGGTGCTCAGTGCGTAGATCTCTTGTCCTATGCGAGGCTCGACTCTGTGTCTTAGTGCACAGGAGTAGATGAATGCAAGAGATTGAATAATAATAAAGAAGATGAAGAATTTGGTGGACGTAGCCCCACACTAGGGTGAACCACGCATATCTTGTGTCTTTGGTTTTATTTTTGTTGTGTTGTTTATGTTTCTGCTCAGTTCTTTTATGTAAGATAGATAAATCTGTTGAATCTTAGTTCTATTACTTGTCTTAATGAATGTTGGATCTAACTCAATGCTATGTGCTAAGTGGTTGAAGTACTTAAACTTTGTTGTTACTGTATCGATCTATATTAGTGTTTGTTCTACGATGTTAATAAAGCTAATGAACTAATGCATATTGCCTTCTAAGTGTGGCTAGAATACTCTATGAAGTCTTGTTATCACAGATCTGTGTCCCATATTGGTTATAGACACCTGAGTCCTGTAACCCCCCCTTCTTCTACCTCGGGTGAGACTTCGTATGCTTCACAAGTGTTGCTGAAAGGGCCGGTAGTTAGGGTTTTGTTGGTGCGTTGTTGAAGTGTTGAACCCTGGGTTTTACCCTGTGCCAACAATGGACAAAGTGGGCAAGTGGATGTTTCTAAAGGAAGCTACTTGGAGAGTATAAATAGGAGGCAAGGGTCTCTTGTAAAGACATATCTCTTGAGAATATATTGAAGATGTATTATGAGTAAGAGAGTGATTGCAAGTTCTCATGGACACATCAATTTTTTTGTAATTCTGAGATCTTGACGGTGAAAGTTTTGGAAGTTCAAAAACCCTAGTTTCTGAAGGAACATGTGGGCTGCAGTGAGCCATAGCGTGTACATATGTGGGCTACAGTGAGGCAGGGCACATACACACGCAGGATGAAGGATATCAGATCCCGTACAGTTGGAGACAGTCACAGAGACTTGAATGAGGGTTGGTGCCAGGTTCCTGAAGTCTGAAGCAAGTTCCAGATCTGCCTTATATGGGCTCAGATCTGCCATAAAAGTTTTGGTATGGTTACATGATTGTTTTGATGGATAATTGTACTTACGGTATGGTGAATTCTTAATGAATTATTGGTATGGATGTCATGATATGGCTTATGTTGATTGATTCATAGAGTGAGAAACACTCTTTTGTTTCAGTACTGATATGGTTGCCATAGTATATTGGTTGCTTATACATGATTAAGTATCATTCATAGTGTATGGTTGAGGAGCATGAGTAAGTTGTTGGAGAGCATAGATTTTTTGTGATTGGTTATGGTACAGATTGGATAGTGAAAGGAAAAAGTGGATGTGACTGAAGGCTGGAGAGGATCTGAGTTTTTCAATGAGAGAAAACCCTAGTTGTTCATAAGGCATATGTAGGCTGCAATACAGATAGGTCGCGTACATACGTGGACTATACTACTGGTAGGGAACGTAAATACGAGTGCTTCACTACTAACAGGTCATGTACCTGTTGACAGATTAGTATATTTTGAGGATTGAATCCTCGTCTCAGTTGTTGATGAGTTGTGTAAGTTGAGTCTTACATTGCAGAGCTGGTGCTCTTGTGGATTTGATACTCTATTCAGTTGTTGCTGATAAATCCAAGGATTGTAGTCCATAATAAAAAGAAAATTTTTACATACTTATTGTGTTCTTTGTGGTGATGGCTTATTGATTATATATGTTGTTTTTATCTGTTGTCGATATATGTTCACATACAACTGGTTATAAATGACAGTAATAAGTGATGAGTAAATGGTGATTTATAACTAAGGAGGTTTTGTGAAGGGAAGTTGAAAAATCACCCTACATTGATTCACCCCCCCCTCTCAGTGTGGTCGGTGTGTTCAACATTATGTCCCTTAAACAACAGTAAAAAATGTCTTATCACAACAAGATTGTATGGGTACTAGGGGTAAGTGGGTTTCCAAGATCAATGAGTATGATTTAGAAATAAAACCCACCAAGATTGTGAAGGGATAAGGGTTAGCCCAAATGCTGACTAAAAGCAACCAAGAGGCCATATAAATGGGAGAAAGCAAAAAAATAAACATGGTAGTAAGTGAGCTAGAAGATGATGAATGGTATTCTAACATAATACACTACCTTAATAATTTATTGTGCCCAGATCATCTAGTAGAATATAAAAGAAGGGCCCTGAGACTTAAAGCTATGAAGTACTGTTTGACTAAGAATGACCTCGGCTCGAAGGACCAAATGGAGTTCTCTTTATATGTGTGAACCAAGAAGAAGCCAATGGGATGTTTAAATAATTACACTCTAGGCATTGTGGTGGACAATTCTCTTCCCATACTACCACACACAAGATATTAAGAGCTCGATATTATTGGCCAACATTGTTCATTGATACCCACTGATATGTCCGATCATGCCAATCTTGCCAATAATTTACTGGTAAACAAAACCTCCTAGCACAACCTTTTAAACCTTGTAGTAGAAGCTCCTTTTCAACAATGGGGATTAGACTTTATTGGAGAGTTTAAAGACAATTCAAGTAACAATTATCGATGGATTTTGACAACCACAGATTATTTTACTAGGTGGGTAGAATCTATTCCCACAAAGAAAGCCACTGAGGAAGTAGTCATGAAATTTTTGGAGGAAATAATCATAACAAGATTTGGGGTCCCATCCAAGATTACTACTCACAATGCCAAAGCCTTTAGTTCTCTTGCATTAGAAGATTTTTTTTTCAAATATAGCATTGTTCTATCTCATTCCTCGAAATATTACCCACAAGGGAACGGGTTGGTAGAACCAACCAATAAGAACCTTATGAACATCATTAAGAAGGTTGTGGGAGAAACAAAAATGCCTTGGGACAAAAAATCAAGTACACCTTGTGGGAAGATCGAATAACAACAAAGACCTCGACTAGAAAGACCCCGTTTGAACTAGTATATGGGATAGAAGACAAATTGCCTGTGAATCTCCAAATCCCTATCCTTTGTTTTTCTCAGCAATACACCACTGAGGGAGAAGTGATCCAAGGGAAAATTAACCAGTTATTAGATTTGGATTAATTTAGGAGGGTTTCCCTAAGACAAATGGAAATAAACGAGGATAAAGTCAAGAACACCTTCGATCACAAGACAAAGGAAAGGGATTTCACTGAAGGAGACTTAGTGTTGTTATGGTACAAAAAAAATGAGAAACCTGGTATGCACAAGAAGTTGGATGGACTATGGAAAGGTCCCTACAGGATCATGAGTTAGGCAGGAACAAACTCGTTTAATTTGGAAACACTAGAAGGATAAGATTTGAAGCTACATGTGAAAGCTATACACATCAAGTGTTACTACCCGCCAACAACATGGCAGGTAAGTACAGGTAAGTAGGTAGGAATTTGCATTCATTGTATATACCATCTGCATATCATGCTAGAATAGTTGTAATTCCATTTGTAAATATGATTGCTTACTTGTATTTCATTCTATCGTATATGATCCAAGGGCGATATCACCACCCCAAAAGATTACTAGTCATTTTTGTTGAGATCTAGTAGGTCACATGTCATGCCAGAGCTGATGAGGTTATCATACGCTCTACGATGAGCACATGTTCCTGAGTTGGAGCCAGATGCTATCCCCTACCCTAGGGATAAATAAGGAGATTATGTCTCTAGGCCCACATGTCCTAGACATGGAGTACCGAGAGCCATATTGACTTGAACTTGGCCATGGAGGCATTATCTTTTCTTCAGTGCCTCCTATCTACCAGCAAAAACAACATCCATCCCTTCGACCTAGTTCTAAGGTAGTAGTGGGTCTTGATCCATGAGGTAATGAGTCTGGGTATCATGGTATGTGTCACTTTGATTCCCAAAACATTTGAATATGTGCATTGAATTTTTGATCAATCTTCATCGATTGGTTTCCAATTGACATCTATCATTCTCATCAAGGACAATTCATCATATCAATGACAGCTCATTTATTAATCTTCATCGATTGGTTTCCACTTGACATATATCATTCTCATCAAGGAAAATACATATACATTGTTCATCAATCATCAACTAATCAAGCCTATCAATCAATCCATCACTTGACATCAATTAATCAAACCATTGGCATCAATGACAACATGATCCAACAAGTATCAACTGGGATCATCCAACCCGCATCATTCCTCTACCCACCTGTACACTCTGAGAAAATTGAACGATGAGTGAGAAACAAGGAAGTGCAGGAGGTAATTTCTTACCAGTTGAGCTTTCATGATTATAAATTTTGTGACCCCGTGAGGTTGTATATGGAGTTGTGTTTTCTAAAATTACTGGAGCCTGCTAGGTTATTCATATTATCATCATGTAGGGGTATGGTTGGTGTTCCAAATAATGTTCTCGTTCTGTTGTCATACTTCCCTTACCTTTTGTGGATCTTTTGTAGCGAAGAGAAGAATTATATTACCGAGCAATCTGGGTGGCTATGGTGGAATTTTTCTTTCACCTAGTGTCTTGTAAAAATCAGTTAGCCTAGGATTGTACATAAATAATATATTTTTGGAGCCCATGTATTTGTTTTCATTTTTTAGTAAAGCAGTGTACATATTTCCCTATTTTCTTCAGTGAAAGTTTTGAGCTAGACTCCATAGCCCAAAGCTAAGGTATTGGAACTGTGCATTCTTGGAAGCTCACAGGGAGCATGCCATCCCCTGTGGAGCCAAATATTATCACATGAACTTGTCAGAGTCCTGTGGGTTTGTGGTTTATACCCGATTCTATGTCCTTGCCCTATTTTTCTCTTTTTTGTAGGCCATGTCTTTAAATTTTCCCTTTCAGCCAACAAAGTCATTTTTTGTTTTCCCCTTTATGTTTGGGCACTCATCTCCTTTATCTCTGTCACTGATCCTTTTGTTTTCCCAAACTTTTAGCTAGTTGTCCAAGTATTTATTTACACAGGTCACAGCCATGAGCACAAAGCACAACACTTAGAGCAGTCTAATATTGACTCAAATCACGTGAGCGAGTAAGTTTAGTTTTTAGCGGAGGAGGTTCCATTCGAATTTCATATTTGCAGCCCTCAGGCGATCGGGATCATAAATTTGCACAAATTTTAACGTTAGACAGAGGTCTGAAGTCGCGAGTTGATCTGAGCCATTAGATTGAGGAAAGTCATGGACCATCGATATGAGGCAAGTGTAGAATTGAAAATTGGGAGAAGGGAGGTGAGTAGTCTTTAAACTTCCGGAGATGTGAAGTCCCGATACGTGAAGATTAGATCTAGATTGTGGATCTTAGGGGGACAGGTGGCAACTGATCTGATGGTTTGCAGAAGCAACTTTCAGGATTTTTGGAAGGAGTCAAAAGAAAGTGAATCTGGGCCATCCAAACTAAAGGGGCACATGGCAAGAGATCAACGTTTTGCTAACTCGTGGAGTGGAAGAGTCAAAGGGAAGAGTCGTGAGGACTCGCGAGGTGTGAACTCGTGAGTTGATATTAGTTGTTGGATCAAGGAAGGTCATGGACTGTCGATCTGGCGAATTCAGAGAATCGGGAATCAGAAGAAGGGACGTAAGCCAACTTCCAACTTCGCGAAACGCAAAGTCCCAAAATTCCCAAGGAGATGGGAGATGCAGCAATCCTAGATGTCCATTGAGAAGGAACATGTGGCGGGATATCAGTAGTTCGTTGGCTCAGAACTTGGGAAGTGCAGAGGAAAGAGTTGTAAGAAATTGTGAAGTTTGAAGTCACGAAAAGATCATAGTCATTGGTCAAAGGAGGTATCTGGACTGTAGATTTGGTCCCAAGGAACTCAAGAGTTCAGAAATCGAGAGAAGGGAGGTGAGAAGTGTTTCAGCTTCCCGAGACGTGAAGTATCAAACCACCCAGGAGCTAAGCACAGGGTCAAAGTGTCTAGTCATGTGGGAGGTCGCACCAGGAGGAAAGGTTAACACCCATTGCATGGAGCCGACCAAGGTGGAGTTCTGAAGTTTAGATCTTGACTGTGGATATTAGAGGGACATGTGGCACCAGATCCGAGAAGTCATGATTTTTCGAATCAGAGGTTTTAGCATGGAGCATGGTGCAAGTTTGCAAAACATGAAATCACGAAGCAACCAAGACCTAGGCCCAGGGTCACGATCCAAGGTCATATGAACAGCGGTTCCAGGAAGAAAGGTTAGCAACCATTGCATAGCTGGGTGCTAGGTCATGGCCCGAGGTCGCATGCAGGTAAGGGTGAAAAATTCACAAGGTTTGCGCCAAAGGATGAAGACGCCCACGTTCGTTACAGATTGAAACCATCATGGTTTCAAGATCATCGGGTGAGATTAATAGTCCGTCAGCAGCACATAGTAGCCCCTGGGAATTTAGCCTTGTTGTGATCCCAAGATGGAGTAGTAAATGAAAGAGGAGTGGTGGTTGAAGCTTCAACTCACTCCATAAATGGAAAGCATGGAGGGTCTAGTTGCAGAGACAGAGTTTTTCAGCCAAAGGCCCCCTCTATGGACGATTTTTCCTGAAGGCCCATGCTGAGTTAAGTATGTGTCTGACAGAATAATACATGTGCAATCTGACAGAGAAGATGTAGATGAAAATCCTTGAAGGAGAAGCTCAAGCGCACCTCTGCAATTGTTGGCGTTTTGTTCTGAGTATAAATAGATAGTTTTAATATTTTGTTAAGGTCGTCAATTGGTTGAGTAGAGATCCCTATTTTGTAATGTTTTTGATGCCAAAACTGTTTTTTGGTTATGTATAAGATTTGATACTTTCAGATTAATACAAGTCAACATCTTTTCATCTCTTTGTAAAAACTATGCTAAAACACTCGGGCATGGAGGATCGAGTCGAGGGTTGTTATGCTGTTGTAATGTAGGTTTGATTGTAGTGGTATCGTGACCAGTTTTAGTCAGCTTCCTTGTGATCTTTTTCCCTCTTACACTGAATGGCTCGGGAATGGAGGATCCATTCGAGTTGTTGTGGTTGCATGGTGAAGTAGGTTTGATCATTGTGTTGTTGTGACTGTGTCGTTTGGACATATTTCAGTGTCTAAAACTTGAGCTTAAGAGTGATCTTGAGTCTGATTTTTTCTTCTCCAAGCTGCTTGGAGGCTTGATGCCCATAGCAGTCTTATCCACCTTTCTCACTAAGTCTTCCCTCTTCTCACACTTAAACTCAATTCACCAACTTAAGTTAGTTGTGGCCCTCACTTCCCTGTGCATTTCTTGTCCAGTTCTATGTTGAACATCATTCACCTATTGAGTTTTTTCCATTGACCTCCACTCATATAAAACCAACATCCACCGAAAACTTTGATGGGTATTGGGCTCATCCTCCTACAATCTGAGGGTGACTATCAGTGCTAACAGAAAGACCTATAAATAGTGATAAAAAACATTTGATGGATTTTGATACAATTGTTAGCACTCTGTAAATTTTGTCGAGCTGAATAGACAAATGACAGAGGTAATTGTTTCAACCTACTTTAGAGTTGGGCACTAGCCTGCTCAACTCAGAGAGGGCTCTCTCCTATCACTTGATATTTCCTTGGTAATCAATGACTAGATTTGGTTTATGTTGGGGGTTTTTATAAATTTGTTGAAGAAATGGAGGTGACATTTGGGTTATGGAGTCAAAAATGAATAAAGCAGTGACAAATCATTTGAACTATCAAGAGGAAAAAGGCTAAAGGAGGCAATGAGCCTGAGTTTAAATTGAAATTTGCATGGCGAAAGAGGAAAAAGGAAAACACATAACTGCATCAGAGCATATTAAAATGAATTCTGAATTAGTTAGGAAGAAATACACACAGTTTAGATTGCTAAACCAAGAGCATCATAAGATGAATTCTAGGCCTTTAACTCTCCAATTTAAAAAGGAGAAAATTTAAATGGAATAAAGATCACAGGAAATACATACAATGAAAGAAAACAGAATTCATATCACAACCAATTAGAATCTTTTCATAAACAATCCAAAAATTGCTTCTACATTGTATATTCAGTTTATCTCCATGATTTTTCAAAGTCTTCTTACTTCGAGGGCAGGCCCCTCTTCCCTCATACTTTCTTTATCCTTGGAATGATATATATAGAAAATGTACATGCAGGATTCAAAATGACTCAACTTTCCTATAGTCTAAACATAGAGATCAGTTACAAAAAAGGAGTAACACATAACAATTGTTCTCCTACTTTATAGGGAGCGTTATAAACAGGACTGACATATCCGAGGCTTTTTAATTGAACGCCATATGTCCAAAATTTTCTGAAATGTACTCAATTCAACCTAATAACTTATTCCAGATTGGTGAATTCTTCCTTGAGAGTGCTTAACCAGGCTAGTTGGTTTTCCCCAATGCTCTTGATCGCCTCAGCTCTGATTCCTATCTTCTTTCGCTTGCTCCGCTTCCTCTTTACTTCTTGTTTGTAGTGCACGTTCGCGTGTCTGTTGATGATTAAATCTCTCATGATGGGATTTAATCTAATCTCTTTGTTCGCTTCTGGTTCTATTGTAGGATCTATATGGAATTTTGTTGCCAATATCTGTGCAGCCAACCTCTCTTTCTTATTCACTAATGACTTCGCCATATTGGTTGAAAATTCTGGTTTACTGGATGTTGTTTGATTTTCTTTGTCTATGTCTCCTAGTTTTGTAGAAAACACAAGTTTTGTCTTCCTTAACTTCACAGAAATTAGGAAGTTGATTCAGTTTGAGATTACTCTACTTACGAATGAAGCATTGATTTCCCGGAGCAGAATAATGCCATCCATATTTTGAAGAGCGAAAGTCATTGAGTTTTAATCATGAATTGATGACAAGTGTACTTGTAGGTACATTGGTTTATCACATTTGTCCAATCTATTTCGAATGATGATCCTTTGAGTTAGTTATCTGGTGGCGCTTACCTAGCATCATACGGACGTAAAGTACCTGAACAAGTGGTGTGAGGTGATTTGAACGGTCGTTGCCTCTCCCTACATGAATTGTTGATTTGATGTATTCAAATGGCATTTGGACATGTGACATCAGGGAGTGGTTGAGTGGTTTCATGCTTACCCTCTTTTTTCCCCGATGCGCCTCTAAGGGCGCCACGTGTCCACAAAATGAAACCGTGGTATTTTTCCCGGCTTGCCCTCGAAAATTTATCCTTCTTGCTACATCATCACCTGATATGTGTCATGGTTGTTGATATAGAATGTTTCAAGATCTACGATCCGTCGGGCCCCTCCTTTTGTGCCTCCATTATATTGGCCCTTTTCCACCAAATGCAGCCCGGTCTTCGAAATCGCGCCATATATCTACACTACCTTACTCCCCCACTAAATCTGAAACTTCGACCCTATCTAAAAATTGTTATGGTGATAACAAAAAAATTGGGTGCCATGAACTCTGTTGATGATTTAATCATCAAACCAACATAGATGTAGGAGAACATGACATGTCGAGTTTCAGAGACTATTTTAAAAATGTCATCAATATCAAACAAAGTTGATTTGATTTATTTGGATGGATTTGAAGATGCCTGGTTAGATTGATCTGTTGAGAAGTCTATGCTTTATTTATTTACACATGGCCACCCACAACTACTAGGTTGTCAAGCTTCAAAATAAATTGGAAGGGGTCTACTTCAGAGATAATATCAAGGATATCATGCCCAAATCTAAATTTATTTTGAATCCCAAGTGTATGTCAATATTTGGTTGCCACAAGGAAAAATCACAAGCATAGGGAGTTTTCTTAGTGGCTTATTTTTTCAGTAATGGAATCAAATTTTCTTAGTGGCATGCTTAGTTTCATTGTTTGTGAAAATGATGAAAAGTGACAAGTATGGAAAGAAAAAATGATGACCTTTCATAGACGCACCCAATGGAAACTCAACATAATGAAGTCAGTTAATGATTCAAGATCATAATGAAGTCAGTTAATGATTCATACTACTTGTTCACAATCGAAGGGAGGAAATGTCCATTGTTAGTTAATGGGCATCTCCTCAAGACCCATCATGGGGAAGAGGGTTGAATTCATAGGTAAGTACATGTAAGTTAGATTATGTAGGCGCTTGCACCCATTGTACATACCATTGCATTTCATGTTAGTATAGTTGTAGTTGCAATTTTCATATTATCTTGTTTCATTATGTATATATGTACACTCATAATCATATGTTATACTAGAGGTTCTCATGCACTCTACAGTGAGATCATGTCCACAAGTTGGAGCCAGATGTTATCCCTTAGCCTAGGGATAACTAAGGAGATCATGTCTCGAGGACCACGTGTCCTAGACATGGAGTACCAAAAGCCATACGACTTAAGCATGGCCCCAGAGAGCCCCTCTTTTCTTCAGTGCAATCCACATATCACCACCAACAGTATCCATCACACCAGCCTCATCCTAAAGTAGTAGTGATTCTTGCTCCATCAGGTAATGAGTCTGGGTATCATGGTATGTATCACTCTCATTTTTGAAGAACTTGAACATGTTGTATTAAATCCTTCTTCATTTCATGATGTTTGCTTTGAAATTATGCTCTTTGCTCGTTCAAACCTGGAAGGGTGACACAATGCCCTAGTAAGTTGATTTCCATTTAGGATGGGTTGCTACTGGGTGGATATTTGAAGATTCATCGTCTGTTCCATCCATACTTACCACTTTCCATATTTATTCCTTCCATCTCCCCTTTCCTTTTTGTGCATTGCGATTGGCTACACTAGGAAGGGTTGTACCTTGCCTCGCGGGAAGAAGGGGATAAAGGCCAAGTGGGAAAAAGTAGTTGGAAAGAGTTATAATCCAATTTTGAAACCTTTGAGATGCTTCACCCAATGATCCCCGAGAAAGAAGTGAAAATATTCTTAGTAAGAAAAGGGGACCCACAAGATAACATAAACACTCAAGGTACTACTTGATGGATAGGAGGTCTCATCACGAGCCAACCTATTATGACCATGGGCATATAGCAGTATGACATTACCACTTATCTGGTCACCAAACCAGAATAGTAGCTCTTGGTGGCATAGCCAAGAGAAAGAGGGTCTCATTACGAGCCAGCCTTCCCATTTCCGTGAAATGTTTGTGTATAACATTGTCACCTCTGGTTACCAAGCTAGGATAGTGGCCCTCAACTATTCCCTTGAAGAACAAGAGAAAAATATCAAAATAAATAAAGCTAAGAATAAATGACAATGAAAGGGCTAGGAATCAATTGCATCCATGACAAGGTGCAACTCACCCTCCACAAAGGCACCCACAAGTAAGACTCTACATTTCACTGTTATCACATGAACCCTATTGGATTACTGAGAGGGGGGGTGAATCAATAATAGCATAATTATAATCATTTTTCTTCAATTGTTATATCAATGTAGAATTATTATCCAATAATGAGCATTAAGAAATAAACAATCACATACATACATAGTACACCAGTGTTTTACATGGAAACCCAAATCAGGAGAAAACCATAGAATGCTTTTTCTT
>JASDQU010025246.1:15569-64271 GCA_032191745.1 Picea mariana
GAAAGTTGTCTTTACGTCCATCTGGTGTAACTTCCACTTCATCTTAGCTGCAAGGGCTATGATGGTTTTGATCGAAGTGTATCTGGTTACAGGAGCAAATGTCTCTTCATAGTCAATGCCTTCTCTTTAAGATTTGAAATCTAAGGCCCTAATGTGCTAGCACCTTAGATTTCAAACCCTACCTGTTAGATCTTGCTACTATCATCTCCAAACATATTGTATTGTTGTTGTAAAGGACTCCATAGCCCTAAGGCACTAATCATTTGAGCTCTCTTGTGGTGAAAGTGATCAACGAACTCTCAATTTTCATTCTCTCAAGCTTTCTACTAACTTTGCTAACTCTAACTTAAGCCAATTCACTAATATACTTGCTGCTGTTGCAAAAGTTTGCGACAACCATACTAACATATGTCATACACTAATTTGCTGCATACTTTGCTCTAATAGTGGCTTAACATACCCATAAATTGCATCTAATGATTGGACAATGTTCTATTTAATAAATGCTAAATTTTCATGATAAGTTGCTGCAATTCTGAAGTACAAATTTTGCTGCTGTTACAATTTATGTATTGCTGTTGTATTACTGTTAACTGCTGCAATTTTACAACAGCCATAGCATCTTTTACTGTCTAGTGTCTTTAAGAGGTTTTACTTGCATATTTATACTTGGAAATCTTCATATACATGCTATAAGTGTTCTTGTTCTGGGCAGGTACTCATACGAACTTCATACCTCTTTTTTCTTTGACCTGGATTTTGACTTAGGTGATCAAGAGAGGGTGCGGTAGGCTTGGCTATCAAACTTGCTACTTTGATCCCTTGAGGTCACCGGGGAAGCCTCCCTTGTGGTGGATCTCCTCCATCACTAAAATGAGGGGATTTCTTACTAAGGTGATAGTGGTAGGATTTCTTATAGTTACACAAGATTTGGTGATCTTGTGTTGGGCTTTGCACAACTACAAATCTTGCGATAACAATGTCTTAATTAGAGATGAAAACATATCAAACCACTTTGGCATGTTCACACATGGAAAAGGTGAAATAATGAAATATGCCAAATTAAAGGTTAGTTACGAAGGGAAAACTATATGAAAATAAATGAAATGACTCATGTGCTCTTTAGGAGTGGAAATACGATGGAATATAGATTCAATATGGATCATGTCTAGGTAAAATGAAAGGGTGATGAAATAATGGATGATACCTAGGCAAAATGATGGAATGATAATGAAAGGGGAATGACATCTAGGCAAATCACTAAGAAAGTAAGCTACCATGCTAGAAGACACAACAACTAGGAATAAGACTTGAACCCACCATGCGATGACCAAGTGAGAGTAGTGACTAGAACATCAAGAGCACAAGAGGGAAATAATAGGAGATTTCTCCATCGATGATCGACCATGGGGAAGCACCCACTACAAGATGAAAATACATGAGATGTTGTCGAAGCAACCTCCACCAATGGTAGAAACATGACCAATCCATTTGATATGTTGAAATGAGTGAAAAGGGCACGACAATTGACTGTACCAAGTCATCCTGTAAAAATGCCACCTTCCCCCTTGATGGGCCAAGGGTTTGGTAAACCATTTGAGTAGCACCAAATAACAAGTGCACCATGAGAGTGCCCATGATCTGCGATTAGTATATAATAAGTCCATGAGTGTCATCCTGTAAAATGTCATAAAATGGTCCTCGAACACACCATACAACTTATGTTTTAACACTAAGGATTATCTTTTGAGACTTACGGTAAGCCACATCAATTACGACTGCAACTTGAAACCTAATATTAGATGCATTGTCTATTTTAGGTGCGAAAATTTGTCTGCTAGGATTTTTGTTTAATATAATCCAGCCTAAGTGCCGTGCATTAGTTTGTCCCGTTGTGCAAACATTGGGTTTCTACAGAAGGGTTCATCCCACCGTATTTCTTTTCTTTGATGTGGAGTCTATGTTCATTTCATGGAAAACCATAATAAATCCTTGAATGACCATTCTATTGAAAATCGTCATTGTTCTCTAAAATATCTCCTTCAAGTGTCTATATTAATTTGATCTTTGAAGAGATCTCTTGTTTTCCATTTCCAAAGTGGTTTGCATGCTTCAAGTATCATGTGATCATCTCTTACAACTACAAGCAATATCATGGTTTTCAAGTTTCAACACAACAAGAGAGGCCCTTTCGAGACATCATTTTTCCTTTTAGGGGAAACCTGTGTAGATCACCACCTATTACCCTAGGGGTTCTGTTGAGTCTTCACAGAGCCTAGCTTCAACATGAAACCTGTTTCCCGACCCCGAGTTTGTAAAGTTTACATCTCTAGCCCTGCTGGAGAGACAATGTTTTCAGCTTCACTTCCAGGACATTCCATCGAAAATGAAGATTTTCAATGCTATCACCAAGTCCATTGTTTTATATGGATCTAAGATGTTGGACCCCAACCTTGGTTGCACATAGTGGTTTTGCATCAAGAGGGTCTATACTTTTCATGCTTCAATGCCTTATCTGGTGAAAAAGGACTAGCTCCTAGTGTGTTATATACACTGAGTTTTATATATACCCCATTCGCCTTGGCCTTCAAGTTCATTATCTATCTCCATAAAGTGTGATAGATGAATGACTTGTCTTCAAAGTGGGAGAGAGACCCCTACTTGGCATTATGCTCTTAAGAGAGAATCTCATCTATCAGTTAGACAAGTCAGTGTCCTTGTTGGTTCTCTAAGGTGCGGTCATTTCTTGAGAAGGTGGGTATCTCAATTGACTGCCTCCCTACCTACTTAATCTCTCTTGAGGCACTTCGTTTAGATCATCGATGGGATTCTTGTTTAGTGGTGCTCCCTTGAGTTCTGTTTACTACACAAGCTTTGCTTCTTGCTTGGCTATATTCAATGTTCTCATATTGGTTGAGGGTTCCCATAGCGAAACGGATTTGTAGACTCTGTTCTTTGGGCGAAGTTGAGACGGAGTGTAATACCCCCTGTGAGCATATGAGTATATTGTGTAAGTATACAATAAGTGGGTTAGTAAAGTACCATTTCATTATATTTGAATTAATAAACTAATAAATAGGTGCACGTGGGGGTGATAACTCCTTAGGAGCTCCATTGGGGCATTGAAATTGCAAGAGGAGAAATATGGATGGTCAATAAAATATAATATTTTTGTAGATGCTGCCATGTGTCATTACCCCAAGCCTTTATCCTCTTATCTTATGTGCCTTAAGTATTATTTTCCCAAGCTTTAGGAAGGGGCACATATTGTTCACGCAAGCCTAGTTTTGCATGCAAGCCTTGGGATGGAATTACTCTACCTTTGGGAAAACCATTGATTCATGCTACCATTCATGCATGTTGTGGGGCTGATATTGAGTAGCTAGATTGCTGGTGTTGCATATGCTGCCATGCATGCACGGGGAAACCATGGCTGAGAGCATGTGTAATTGTTACAGCTGAGATTCCCTGGTTCCCAGTATTACAGATTTTCTGGCCAGCCTGTGTTGGAGCACTGGAGGGAAGTGGGATAGCCTGAGGGACTATTAGCAGTAAAGGGGATTCCATTCTTTGTGCTGTGCAGGGCTGAGGGGGAAAGAGAGGTTGGTGATTGGGATTGCTGTTATAAAAATGGGCTGATATGTAAGCTGTAATAATTGGGAATTGTTTTCTTGAAGGAAACTAGAGCCATAGCCAGTAAATTCATTTTGGTTGTTTCATTTCCAGCTTGGGGGTGGCATCTACTCGAGTTTGTACCTACGGCTGGGAGGAAAAACGCTCCCATGGAGCTATTTCCCCAGGTGCAATCTAAAACAGATACATATTATAGTCTTTATTATTAATGTGTTGATGTTTGCTGCTGTTGCTGCTGCTGTATATGAGAATTATGTACTTATTTCTCGAAGATAAAAGGCTCGAAGTTAACTTTGGCTCAGGAGGGCATTTTGGGTTGTCTGGTACATATTTGTATGCAGATTTGAGGCTGTTACAGCCATATTTGTAAATCAGAAGGGCATAATTCTGCCTCTGTTATGTAAATTAATCTTTAGCTATTTCAATTGGT
Source organism: Picea mariana (assembly GCA_032191745.1). Lineage (NCBI taxonomy): Eukaryota > Viridiplantae > Streptophyta > Pinopsida > Pinales > Pinaceae > Picea > Picea mariana. The sequence goes on from JASDQU010025246.1 coordinate 19,633, forward strand.
TGTAATGGTCTTTGTGGGTATCTCATAGGAGACTAGAGTTATGAAGAATGTAAATTAATTATGTATGGGCAAGGACTTCACATGTATTCTGCTATGATTTCCTATGTACCATCTGTAAATAATGCATGTAATGCCAAATTGTGTATTTATGTGCTAAAATGGTTGAATGTGTTCATGGGTATTGCTCAAATGTGTTATGGGCAATGTTATTCCGCTGCAAAATTGTAATTGCCTAGTTCTTACATGTAATATTGTTGATTTCAACTTAATTAGATGACCAGGTACATTACACGGAGGAACACTTTATCTTTGGATATCTTGTCAATTATGAGATTAGAGAGAGATTTCATTGTTTCTATGGATGTTCAGACTGGTGCCTATCAACATTCTTCATATACTCTGACCAACGGTACCTTGCCTTCGTCTATAAGGGAGGCCTTTTCTCTCAGGGAATGTTTACTTTAGGGTTTGTCTACCCCAACCATTCAGATCACCTTCTTCTTCCCTCCAATCTTAGTATTTGGGAGGACGAACTGTCTCGCTACTACTTAGCTACGCAATAATAGGACTGTCTGGCTTTGTTCTCTAGCCTGCACCATCCAAGCTCCTTGTTGTATTGGGCTGACGGCTTCGAGGAGGATCAAAGCATCTTGGCAGTGTTGTCCACCTTCTTAGCGATGCATTACTAGCTTCTTCTCTCCTATGGAGAGTTATTTGGTCTTGGATGTTAGGAGTGGTCCTCCTTGCTGTCCATTTTGGGGCAGAGTAAGCCAATGTCACATAGGGTTATCCCCTAGGGCCTCGTCATCCTGGGCCACTCTTTCATGGACATTACCTAGCAGGAACATGGTATTGACATTCACACTATTGATTCAGAGGATGACCAAGGTGAGCTCCCTCCTCTCCTGGTGGCAGCTGCACTTATGCCCAGACTTTGCTTCTTCATCGGCTCTCCTTCTCTTTATAGGGTTTTCCTTCTCGGGATATTCTACTTGTGTGCCCAGGCTTATGTTATTTCTTTTCTGTTTTTGTACTTGTTCTTCATTTCATTTCATTTTCTTAGAGGGGTCTCTTGTCCCCTCCCTGTTTTTGGTTGGACTTCTAATGACAGATGTAATCTCTAGTCTCTTAGACCTATTTTAGTCTCTTGTGGACATTAATATAAATTTTGATTTCAATATTTTTTTCTTATAGTTGCATGCAATGTAAGGATTTGAATACCTTGTCAAAGCTTTTATAATTTCAGGGTTTGATCTTCATTTAGCATTCAGGTAATGGTTATTTATGCTTCAACATAGACACATGAGTTCAAATCTCTCAAATGCAAATTGTTGGGTTCTGAAATAACTAAGGAAAATTTGAAATGGAGTGCAGGTGCTGAAATTTTGGGCAAAGTATATCTATATATGGATTCTTTTGGAGAGTGAAATGTGTTAATTGACTGCAATATTGTTACAAGAAGCCAAGCAGGAAAAATCACAAAATATGGGGGGTTGTGTTTCAACTCCACACAAAAGGCATAGAATTTGTAAAAAGTTTCATTGGCCAAAATCTAAAAAGAGTCAACGGATTTCGGTTACTGCTACAAATCCTTTACCAGATGTTGGTGCTAATAAGGTTGCATGCTCAAACCCAGAAAAGAGTTTAACTGCTCGTGCTAAAACTAAGTCTGCGGCCCGAAACATTGGAGCAACTCAGGTTCAACGGCAACATACCCCCTCTGATTTTCATGGTAATTCAAAGGTTGAGCTAGAAAATAGTTGTCGCAATTGTTTTGATATTGTATAATGGTTCTTATGTATGGGTTTCTTTTGAATTCTGAAATATATTGCAGGGTTCCATTTTTTGTGTGCATTTGTTGAATCATTTCCATATTGCTTTTTAAGCTTATCATTCTATTTCTTAGATTTAGAACAAAGTCGAATGGATGATTTGCATGGGTCATTCTTTTCATGAAAGCCTTCTATGGGTTAATGTATTTTTATAATTCATTTCTTACATACATGATATGTCTCTTTCTTTGCTATATTCAGTCAAAGAGGACCTTCAAATCAGTCTAGTATTTTTATAATACTGAATGGTTCCCTCATAAAAGTGTTCTGTACTTGATTCAGTACAGACCGAGATGCGAGAATAATGTTGTAATACCATTACTATTGGACCGAATCAATAGAACATCTTCATATAATATTATGAAAAATTGGTGAGGGATAATAATGACAAGGTTTGGACTTGTTTAATCTCCTTACAGGACCTGGAGTCCTGATTTCTCAAGTTTGATCAGTTATCTTTTCTGCTAACTTATGAGTTTCTCTTCTAAGTTATGAGATATGGAATGCAAAATTGATTTTTTAAAAGTCTATGCCTTGATTTACAATTACTACTTTTAGTACTTGCATTCAAAATTTCAAATAGATATAGATGAGAACTGACACACATCATCCAAGAATGCATCATTCTGCATTCCTAAATGACATGCTTACCACTCTTAATGACAGTAATCTGGGCCATTGTATATGGTCACAACCTGGCTATATTCCTACTTGACATTTCATACTGCTATTTGTACATTAATATATGCTTAATCGACTAAGCTATTATTCTAAGTCGGTATTCTAAATTGTAGACTTTTATATTTCAAATATCGCTATTTTGTCCTGAATTCAATTTTGAGATAATTGAGGTTTATTATGTTCTTGCAAGCTTTACTTTGATCTTGGAAGTTTCATGTTTACTTGATTCTCTTTTGGGGAAAATTTTGCAACGTAATATTGGAGGATTTTAGGCATAAAGACCTTTTTTTATTTTTGAAAGCATGCACCTTATACTACAAAACAGAACAGTATGATTACTTCAGTGAAATCATTACTTGAGGGATACTGTAGCTGGTCTTGTCTTCTTGTTAGAAACAACGGTCATTGGGCCAAGAAGTGTTGTTAGTTAGTCCTAATGCTACATTTTAGAATTTGTAATGTCTAACGTCACATTGTCCTAATGCGAAAAATTAATATGTGTATGTAGCTATGAGCTGAATGTGGGTTGTGAAAGATTTAGGTTATGAAAAAGATGTCTACTTGTGCGACGGAGTGAGGCGACGACGGCTAGGGTTTTGGCCTACCTACTAGCGCAGGCCGAACTCCGACTCGTCCTTGGATGGCTGCCCCATTCTTCTCTGATTTCATCTCCAACAACCCTTCCTCAATGGTGACAACGATGAGTTTCTTTCCTCTATTCTCCCTCCTTTGACGACTCAAGCGTTGGAATGGCGACAACTCCTTTTGTTGGGAATTTACCTTCCTCACCTTCTCGCGTTGGGTATTCTGTGGGAGATAGCATGGACAATAGATGTAGATTGGCCCTCTTCCCTTTAATGGTAATCCGGGTAAGGCTTTTTTTAGTGATATTGTGAAGAATGTCTCGTGTTCTCCTCATCTTTTGGTTCAAGAGGCTCTAGCCATAACTATTCCAATAGTGAAAGATACTATAGTCCAAGCGGCCTTTTATAGTACCAATGGTCTTGTGTGCTGCTTCAATGGTCATTGGCCTTGTTTAATTGATCTGCACAAATAGATTTCAGACTCATGGAAACCTAATTTAAAAGAGGAGGCTTTCATTTATCCCTTTGCAAAGGGATTCTTCATTGTTGAGTTTGATCTTGCAGAAGGCAGGGATTTGATTTTAAACTCTGGACCTTGGTTCTAGGGAAATTTGAAATTTTGTATGAAACCATGGACTCCATCTTTCGACCCAATGATAGATACCCTTTCCTCGGCTCCTGCGTGGGTTAGACTTCTAAATCTGCCTTGTCATTTTTGGGGTTCATACTCTCTTCGAGCCATTGGAAAATCCCTTGGAAGATACTATAATAGAAGCTATGAAACAAGGAATTGAATCATGACTACATATGCCCAAATATGTGTGGAAATGGAATTTAGCAAAGGGTTTCCGGCCGAAATGAATTTGATAGGTGAATACTACTCTTGGACTTAAATGCTTGATTATGAACATGTTTCTTTTCGTTGTAGAGCTTGCTTTTAAACATGGCATTTAGTGGCGAGCTTTCCAAAAGGGTTTGTTATCTCCATTTTGTGGATAACTAAGGAGATGATGTCTCGAGCCCCTCAGGTTGTAGATATGGAGTGCCGAGAGACTACATGACCAACAATACCCTTTGCACAGATGGAAAACCCACTCACCACCACATATGGTCACAAGTTTGGAGATGGCATCCGCCACACTAGCTGGTTCCGGAAGGCAGTGGGCCTTGCTCCATGAGGTACAAGTCAGTATTATGGTGAGCATCATTTCAATAGTCAAGCCATTTGATTATGTTGTATCTTAGATTGCTCTAGATTTCATGATATGTGCTTGGACATTATGCCTTTTTCCCTGCTTCACCTTGGTGGTTGACATTGTTCCCTAGTAAGTGGTTTTCCTTGGGGATGGGTTTGCTACTGGGAACTCCCTTAATGAGCCATCGTACTGTCCTCCACCATACTTACCACTTTCCATCATTGTTCCCCTCCATTTCCTTATCTCTTGGGATTTTAGGGTGTATTGACCCAAGAAGGGGTTGTCCCTCATTCTATGGGAAGAAGGGGCTAAAGGTCCAGAGGGGTTGTGTTGGGTAAAAGCCTTATATAAACCTTCCAGATGCTTCGCCCAGGGATCACCCAAGAAAGCAATGAAACACTCATCTTTGAATAAAGGGGACCCACAATATAATAAAGAATGCTTAAAAGGTTAGTTGAAGGATAGGAGGTCTCATCACGAGCCGACCTATCACATCCATGGATATCTAGTGGTATGACATTGTCATCATCTGGTCACCAAACCAGGGCAATGGCTCTCAATCGCATGGCTAAGAGAAAGGGGGTCTCATCACGAGCCAACCTTCCAATTTCCATTAGGTGTTTGTGGGTGAGATTGCCACCACCTAATCACCACGCCAGGGCAGCGATCTTCAACCTCTCCTTATGCTGTATTGAAAGAAAATAAAGAAAGAAAGATAAAAGGCAATTAATGGGCTTGGAAAAAGTGCATTGCAGACGAAGGTACCACACACCCTCTACAAAGGCACCCATGAATGAGACACTACAACCCCTTGTATGTCATGAGCCCTATGCCCATTGAGTGTTGACCCCTACCACTTCATCCACTTTACATGGCTTAGAGAGGGATATCTTGGAAGCTCTCCTTGACCTAGGGCAAGACCTATCCAATAGGACACCTCGTCAACCCTCCCATATTTAAACATGACAAGTCGCATAGTGTCTTTGAGCTCTTAATTGTTTGATATAGTGATCTTTGATGCACATGCTTGGATGGCTTATTTATTGATTGGATTCACTTATCATGATGTTATGACTTGAGATCCTTGGAGGGCGTGTTCATTTGTCTTTGCAGGACCTAGTTGGTGGACAGTTTTGGGAGAACAAGCCTAGCTTGGGCTTCCATGGGGCTACAAGCCCATAGGTTGGATGCTAGGGGCCTGCATGCCAGATGAGAGAGATCATACTTGGACGACCTTGATGATGACTTGGACAACGTAGCCCACCCCTTGCCAAACAATTTTCCCAGGAGGGGCAAAACGTTCCACTTTTGAGCTTGATGTCATGATCTTGGGGGCTAGGGCATGGTGGTGAGGTGCCACTCTTTTGACACATGGACGTTTGAGGAGGAGAAGGGTTGTCACCATGATGAGAGTGCTTAGATGCTTGACATGTGGCCTTTGGAGGCCTATACTTGCTTCTCCAACACCAACGATTTCCTCAAAGTGGCAAAACGTCCCCTAAAGGGGTGACGTACTATTAAATTAGGGTTTTATTTGTGCAAAAAGTGAAATTTTAAATGAATTGTTTAATATCACTTTGTTAAAGGGGCAAGATTAGGGTTGTTGACCCCTAATCTTGTGGTTTACTCCTTAATTTGTGGACAAACTATGTTAGCTACATTTTGTATAAATAGAGATCATTAGATCTCATTTTAAAACATAACTCTCCCTCTTGTGAGAGGCCTTGGTCTGAAATTTGCGCCACACTTGGCTCTTTTCATCTCTTGTGCACTTGTTTATGGTTATCTATTAATGAATAGTTGATGGAAGTCTAGCGCTGGCCTTGGATGATGCTTTCTATATCTTGTGGTGGATTATCTTGGCATTTCTCTTGATCTTGGTATGGTTTTCTACTATTATGCTATCATTTTTCAAGTTCAAGTATTGTTATGCTAGGAGCTAGGTGGGAAGTATAAGGGCATACACCCCCACCATAGCCTTCATCATTTTATTTGCTTCATCTCATTGATTATACAAGGGTTTGCTAAGAGATGTATAAGGGCATACACCCTCTTAGCTTAAACCCTAGCCTAGAGAAACTTGCCTTGGGAAGTAAAAGGGCTTACACCCCCAAGGAGGTATCTTCTCTAAGCTCTTGTTTATTTGACTCCATTAACCCAATAGTAAAGGCACTAGTCATATTTCTTTGCATTGGAGATATAAAATCATTGCCTTGGGAAACACAGTTTTTGGTCTTTTGAAAGGTTTCTTGCTTGAAGTTGATTTGTCTCATTGAGAGAAGTCTTCCCTCACTAGGGCATCCCCTCTCTCCCAACAATCTAATTTCTGTTACAAACTTTAACCTACAGCCATTAGGGCTGCATAACCCTAGCTACTAATTCTCTCATAACTCCTAAACTAACCCTAGACTAGCTCTCTAACTTTGCTCATTTACTCTACTAACTAAGACAGATCTTTTTAGCTACTTCTTGGCACTTTTCCATGGTTGATTTTGCTGCTGCATGCCACTGAATGCTACAGCCATAAGGATGCAATTTTCTGCAGAAAATACATGTTTACAACAACCATCTTTTCTTGCTTCTTAAGTGTCGATTTTCAACCTATATTCATTGCTAAGTTTGATGCTGATTTATCTAAATAGTCTAGATCTTTATATGTTGATTTTAGATGTTTTATTTGCTGATATAAACTGATATCTACTTCTGCAAATTAGGGACAACAAGCTTAACTTGCTGATCCAACTAACATCTATCATTGAAAAGTGTCTTTTCTTGTGTCTCGGGCAGATACAATCATCCAAAGAAGTACTATACCTATGGGGCAACAATTACTTGACTTGCAAGGCATCTCTCCCTACCTTTTATTCCACTTAGATATGACATCTAGGGGCTTCACTTCCATTTCCCTCCATCTCCATCTCAATCCCCCTAGGGTCACTGAGATCACCTCTCTAGAGTGACCTAGTCACCCTTGAAGTGCAGGACCTACATTGAGGTGACATTGGGTGTAGGATTCCCAAGTTGTAGCACTTGCCTTGTGGTTGGAACGGGCTTTGCCCAACCTACAACTTGCGCTATAACAGGGCCAAGGCAAGTTAGAAAGCACCAATGAAAACCAACCTGGTGGGTTGGAGCCAAGGAAGAACATCAATTAATTAGAAAGGAAGATCCACTTGATTGGACTCTCCCATGTGTTAACCCCTAGATTTTCTCACTTGCAAATCCTAAGGGTTAAGAGCCAACATGTCTTATTTGGTTGGCATTCAAATATTTTTCCTAGAGATAGCTTGGCGTGAGCCAGGGTTGTTTTTTGTATGAGTTCAGGTATAGGTATTTCTTGCTTCAGAGATGGGAGTTAGCACAGGTCTTCATGGATAGAGAGAGATGTCTAGTTTTAGCATATTCCCTACTTTTTAGGAGACCAAGATCAGAGGTCCACCTGGCAGTTTTGATCACTTATTTAGAGTCCTTGCGAGCTCAGGATTCCAATGAGCCTTTTCCAGACGACATGCGAGCAACTAACTATTTATAGCAGTTGGAGATCCTGGGTTCAGATGAAGATATATCTGGGTTCCTTGCAGGAAATCGAATCCGATGAGCTTGATTTCATTGACATGCGATACATGTCTATTTTTAGCAGTGGTTGCATGTCGATTCTTATCACATATTTAGATTCCCCACTCAAAATCGAATCCGATGAGTATGGTATCATGGACATGTGAGGGGTTTCTATTTTTAGCAGTGCCTATTTTTAGGTGTACTATATTTGGCATGGTTCTCCTAGCAGTCTCGGACATATTTGGTCTTTTCATATTTTTCAGCCAGATTGCTATTTTTAGCAGAGCTATTATTAGTAGGTGTGGTCGTCATGCAGGGTGACATATGGCAAGTCCAGATTCCGATATTTGGCAGTTTCTGAGTGTGACATACGACGCATACATGCATGAGGATATTAACCGCTTTGCTTGAGGACAAGTGGTGCATCTTTCTAGTTGAGATGAGTTCTCGCATGGTTGGCATGGATAGTTGGCAAGCTCGAGTTAACTAAAGAGTTATTTTCACTTCACTCACTTCACTCCATTCTTAGCCTTGGCGTATGTCCCCTTTTCTTCACTTAACTCTACTCCATCTCATGCGCCACTCCTTAACTCCCAAATTCCCTATTTCCTAGCGCTAACTTCTTTAAACCCATGCACATTACTCCCTCTTCTCACGCGTTAACACTTCATCACTCCTTATTCCTTATTTAGTGCATATCTCCTCTTAATTCACATGCCATTCCCTCATGTGTTATCATCTTCCACTTAGCATCATATCTACTTGCCTTAACTCCACCTCCCTCTTGCGCATCCTTCCATTCGTCCTCTCTCTTCCTCCCTTTATCCATGCGTGTCACTTCTTTAGTGCACATATCCTTTTTCTTTCGTGCACATCTTTTCTTAGATACACTCATTACTCCATCTTTTAACCACTTATTTCCTCCTTTAGCGTATATCCTCTTTCCTTAGTGTTTTTAATACGCTTTTCTCATTTTAGCTCGTGCGCATCACATGAGGCGCATGGATCTATCCCTCATCCTTAGTGATCTTCAGTTAGCTCAAAGCGTCCACATGAGTTATGACTATCATCTCGTCGGTTACACATGAGCGCATGGTTATTTCACTACACTCTTTTATTCAATGCACATTACTTGAGGACTGGGTATTTTTGGGATGCGTGCCTTCTTGGATCTATATATTGAAGCTCTCTCCATTGATTCTGGGTCGGATTTCTTCAGCAGTAGCAGACTCTCTCTCGTTCTCTCTCTCTTTTATTCTCTAACTTCTATTCTCTTTGTGTAGGGGTCATCACTATACAAGTTCTTGTACTTGTTTTCTATGGTGCAACCAGCCTTTTGGAAAGCATAGGAATAAAACTTTGCTATGCTGGTATCAAGCTTCCGAATATTGTTGGTATTATGTTTGAATTCTATGCATTGTTTAGAAGCTCTTAGCCTTTTATTTTGGTATTATTCAACCGTTTAATTGTGCTTTCTTTCTCTCTTTTCCATATTTCTTAAAGTTAACGTTGCAGGGAATTCTACCACTTCAATTTAAAATCAAAATTTATAACTTTTGGTTGTTTAATCACAGCCAAAAGAAACCTTTCTTGCTGCTGTTTTTTCTGGTTTTTATTGCAGATTTGCAGGTCTAAAACAGAGGGAGAATAACCTAGGGACACCCCCCTGAGGTTGGAAAGCACCAGCCCAAACTAAGAGGAGATTTTCCAGTGACATCTGAGACATCTTCTCTTAGAGTTGCACAAATTTCTAGCTTGCTGATTTATATTTTACTCACACATGCAAGTGCGGAAATTTGTGCTAACACCATGGAAGAGCCAAAATTGGATCCAGAGGAGATTAGAGACACACCGGTGGATTTAGAGAAAATTAGGGATACTCCATCAAAAGAATACCCTCCATCTTACCAAGGATTGCCACAACAAGGTATGGTGGAAGAGGAACCTACTCTTCCTTCAGGATGCAGAGCCCCTGATTAGCCCATGGACTAAGGTGAGTTGTGTGGATTAGGATGAATAAGATGAGACATAAGAACAATTAGAACCCCCAGATGAAGACAAATCATGATTGGTAGAAAACTCTTTGTTTAGTATGTAGAGTACCTGATTAGTCCACAGACTAAGGTGAGTTGGGTGGATTAGGCTGAATAAGATGAGACATAAGAACAATTAGAACCCCCAGATCAAGACAAATCGGGATTGGTAGGAACAACAAGGACCTCATCAAAGACAAAGGAAGCTTGGACAACAATAGTAAAGAAGAAAAAAGCTCCTTCAATAGCATAGCCAATGGTGACAAGAAGAAGGGACCATAATCCAGTTTGGTCATGAATTACTTCTGTCTCTTATTATGTCAACAATTTGTCAGAATTTACTCATGTAAGAAACATCAAAATGTAGTTTTTGCAGACATAAGTATTTTATGGACAAATAAGGAGCTGTCAATTTTGCTTTAAATCTAAGGCTAGCAATTTTTGTAACCTTGCTATGAGCCTCGGCTCTAGTTTTTTTATAATATAAATATCTCTTAGTTATGTTTAAAAAAAACTATGAGGTGTGTTACCACCTATATTACATGAGGATTGTGAATCTGATTTTGGTCACATGGTGCAGATTTTTGCAGGGTGGCATGATGATTCTAGCCTTCCAAAGGTTGGAATATTGGTAGAAACTACTTGAATTGTGCATCATGGTGGTCGCCTAGTCATGTTCTAGTCACTTATTTCACTTTGTGTTGCATGGTTATTTCATGTCTTAGTTGTGAGTTTCCTCTATCATGGTGATGTATTTGCCTAGTGTTTTCCTAGTTTCATTCATGTTCCATAACATTTCCATAATTTCACCTAGGTAATTTGTTTGTTACAAGCATATCTTCACCTTTTGCCTAGGTGGAACCCACATCACACTTACATTTCACTTCATCCTATCTCCTAGGAGGCACATAACATCTTTTGCTTATAATTCCCTAAGTCTTATTCCATATTAACCCCTTATTTCTCATATTCCCACTTTTCCATGTGTGAACACATCTAATTGGTTTAGGATATTTTAATTAAATCTTAAAACCTTAGGTTGAGTGCTGAATTATTAGCCTATTGATGCTCAAATGTTATAATTCTTCATTTTGGCTCATTCCCTAAGTTTTATTGTGTTGATTTATCACTAGGGAACACAACTTTATGTGTAATGTCCCTTTCCAAATGATCTCTCCCAGAGATTGACGTAATAGCTTAAGTGGTTCCCATAGGCTATAGTAAGTGGAAAAAATGGATTAATTAATTATTTATTGTCATTGGAGTGGAAAAATAACTTTTTTTAAAAGTGACATTGAGTAATTAATTAAAAGGGTGTTTTAAGTGACTTAAGTTTATAAAGTCACTTTAATTTATTAAAAGGGTAAAAGGGTTCGAAAAGTGTAAACGGGGAAATAAAAGGAGAATGAGGGCACCCTTTCTCATTATGCATATTTTTATTTTCTAAAATGAAATTGAGAGAGCTCTTGTGGCTTTGCCTCTTAGGACGAAAACCCTAGAGAGTTTGAAAGATTGGTTTCGGTGGTAAGACCATCCACCCTAGTTGGTTGAAGGGAAGAGATCATCCAAATTTCTTCATATGTGATTCATTGCGGCTGAGTTTTGTCATTTAACGGCTGGTTTCTTTGCTTGTGGAGGTCGATTTCATCAAAGGGGGCGAGTTGGGCTTCAAGTTGAATATTTGGTGTTGGGGCAGCCATTTCTTGAGTGTGGGGGTCGAGTTATTCTTTGTGTGGCCGAGATTCTTCAACTTGGGTGTATTTATCTTGCAGTTGGGTGCATATTTTGTGGGAGACAGCGCTATTTTCCCTGTGGGCCGAGTCTCTTGCTGTAGGAAAGTCGTGTGCTTTGCTGGGCAAGTATTTGAGGTGGTAGGGGCTGAGTTGCTAACCATTAGAGGCCGAGTTGGTGAGAGAACTGAGATCTATCCTGGCTAGCAGTGATACCCTGTGTGTCGGGTCGATTCCTATGCCATTGAGCTGATATCTCTCTTGCTGGTTGATTTGTTGGTGTGGGAAAATCGTTTCATCTGTAGCTATTGTTGCTTGCTGGTTGGGACGAGCTGCTATTGCAAAAAGGGAGCTAAATATCCACTGCTGTCATCTACAGGCTTGTTATTTAATTACTGGCTGTCATATTTAATTGCTGGGCTAAATTATTCATCTATAGACTTGTATCTTCAACAGAGAAATAAATACCAGGTTGTTATTGTTAGAAGGAGGGCTGATTTCCCTACTGTATGAGTCGATCTATATTGCAACAGAACTATATCATTGGTAGAGGTTATTTGCTGACTGTATTTGCTTGTGAGGAAGCTATTCTTACCACTGTTACCTCTCAGCTGTAAGAGGTCAGAATTTATTAAATAAAATCAGTGTTGTGTGATATATATTTCTGCTGTTATACCAATCTTGCTTAAGATATTCTATAGACACTTGGTTGTGATGTTTGTGTGCTCAATAAACACTTAATGGGATATTGGAAACCTCAATCAGTCATTGAAAATTCATGTGAGAAAACTCACACAACAAACACTAAGTTACTACAGCGGAAAAGTACCTACATCCTAAGTGTTTGACGAAAGTCAGCACATAGAAACACTCATAAATTGCTATAGCAGTGAAGTGGGAGTTCGTCATCAAAGTGTTTGACAAAATGTCTACACTACTAAACTAAGAAAAGCCAAAAATCATTAGTGGGGACATTACATTATGTCAATGGGGTACACACATGAGGCTAAGCACTCCCCCTTTGGCACACATGTTGAGGCAATCCACTTAATATTTAATTATTCACCTTATGCCATTTCATTGAGCCTCATTTTAGCCTTGTTCACATGTGTTAGCCTATTCATTTCACATCCTTATCCATTGGCACAAGTTTTGAGGAGGTTATTGAGCCTTGAAATTGACTAAGGGCGTAGCTATGCATGCGTCCTAGGGTTTTGACCATCCACCTCATCCACTTGTCCATTCACACATGAGCACACATCTCTAGGCCATTAGGTGGTGCACTCCTCTATGAGGTTCCACTTGCACTTTGCATGAGATTGTTCACACCTTGCACACATTGTGAAGTGACTTGTAACTAGTTTGACTTGGTCAAAGGAGGTCCACTTGCACATTATTTAAGGAGATAAGATGGATTTAATGTGGACCCATTTGCACGAATATCTAGGGCACACTTTCTATGGTGGTTTCTTCATGGTTGACTTGGTCAAAGTGCACAAATTCTAAGGGCACATCACTCTCTCTCTTCAAAGGCGAATTCATGCATGAAATATTTTATTATGATGGTGGTTTTCAAAGTGGTCACAAAGCACAAATCCCAAGGGTGCACTTGCTTAAGGGAATATTTTAAAATGGTCAACATGGCACAAGTTTCAAGGGTGCACTAGATAAAAGAATATTTTATTGTTGTTATCTAGTCAAAGAAGTCCATGAAGTAGAAATACCAAGGACATTCTTGTTCAAAGAGATTTTATATTGTTTCTTGGTCAAGAGGCTTCTAGAAGATGACATTGGCACTAACACACATATTGTAGAGAGTGTCGTACTTTATTGTCTTGGCATTGTTAAAATAAATATTAATTTATAATGGTCAACTAGATTTAGACTTCGGTATTAATAAAGCCAATCCACTTTATGAATGTGGGATGAACCGATAAAGTGAAATAAGACATAAAAGCATAAACTAACCTAAAGTTGAATTGACTTTATTAATATCTAAGTCTAATATCTAGTTGACCATTATAAACTAACCTTTATTTTAACACCCTCCCTTAATGGTCAATCTACTAACTATACCAAGCTTATCCGAGAAGTTTATATATTTTTCAGGACCTAAAGCCTTGGTGAGAATGGGTGCAGTTTGATCCTCTGCAGGACAATACTACAGCTTGATAAACCCATCTTCTACAAGCTGCTTGATGAAGTGGCAATGTACCTCAACATGTTTGGTACGCTCGTGAAAGACTGGATTCTTGGCAAGTTTTATCACCCCTTGGTTGTCACATAACATGGGTGTTGGCTCTGTTTGCTGCATTTGCATATCTGAAAGCATCCTCCTGAGCCAAACTGCCTCACATGCTCCTTTCATTGCTCCTCGATATTTTTCCTCTGTTGATGAAAGGGCTACTGCATGCCTCTTATTGCTAGTCCATGTGACTGCACCCGTGCCAAGGCCGAAAACATATCCATAAGTGGTTTTTTTGTCATCAATAGAAGCTTCCCAATTTGAATCTTTATACTCACACAGCCTAGGGTCTTTGCTTATGCTGTACAAAAAGCCAAAGTCAAGTGTCTCTTTCACATATCTCAACACTCTCTTCACTGTTGTCTAGTGCTCTGCCTTTGGCGTTGTCATGAATCTGGAAATGAAGCTCACAACAAAACTCAAATCAGGTCTAGTGGCTGTAAGATATATCAAGCTATCCACTAGTTGTTTGTACATTGACTCATTAATTGCCTTAGAGTTAGTTTTGGCTGAAAGTTTCAACCCTTTCTCCATAGGTGTATACAATATTTTGCAATCTGTTATTCTGAACTTGTCCAACAAACTCCTGGCATATTTTGTTTGTGATACAAAAATGTTGCTACTTGTTTACCAAACTTCTACACCCAGACATTAGTGTAGGAGGCTTAGATCTGTCATGTCAAAGGCTTTGCTCATATTGAATTTGATTTGTGTTTATTGCACTTGCCTCACTACCTGTAATAATGATACCATCTGCATATATGACAAGAAGGATGATATCATTACCAACTGTTTTGACATACATGTTGGAATCTGAAGGACTCCGCTGGAACCCCTTTTCATCTAAATACCTGTCAATCTTGATGTACCATGCCCTAGGTGCATGTTTTAGATCATATAGAGCCTTCTTAAGTCTGCAGACTAGATTCTCCTTCCCTGAAATCTAAAAACCTCGCGGTTGATACATGTATACCTCTTCCTCCAAATCTCCATCGAGGAAGGCACTCTTCATGTCCATATGATGGACCTTCAAGCCATATGGTACTGCCATGGCTAGAATGAGATGAGTGGTGCTCATCATTGTTGTAGGAGAAATAATATCCTCATAATCAATGCCCTCTCGCTAAGAGAACCCTTTTGCAACCAATCGTGCTTTGTACTTGTCAAATGTACCATCTTCCTTGTACTTGACCTTGTACACCCCTTTGTAGCCAATGGGTTTCTCCCCTGATGGAAGTGGTGTGAGATTCCAAGTCTGATTTTTCATCAAACTCTCATGTTCGACTGCCATGGCCTTTTCCCATTCAGGTCTCCCTTGTGCTTCCTCGAACATTTGTGGTTCATAGATTTCCTAAATATTGGCTATAAGAGCAAAGTTGACTGTGTTTGTTGTATGTCTACTCTTTCCTCTTGATGATCGTCCCTCAATCATTTCGCCTCTTTGAACATCTCCAATGGTGTTGTGCCACCACTTGGGTCTCTTCTTGGGATCTTCCTCATCCAAGTCAATATTGCCACCATGACTTTGGTCACCTGTATTTGGATCAGAAACTACTGGTCTAGGAGACTCCTGATGCTTAGAATCTTCCCCCCCTTCAAGTAGAGCTACCTGAAGTTTGACACTTGAATCCTCAGCCACTTCTGGCTTCTCAATAATTCGAAACTTGGGAGAAGTTTGGAAAGGTCAAACCTCCTCATCAATAACAACATCTCTACTGAAGCTCACCTAATCAGTGTTAGTATCAACCAACCCGTAAGCCTTATGAGTGTTGCTGTACCCTGTAATCATCAACTTCTTGCTATTTGGATCTAGCTTGGTTCTCTTCTTAGTTGGAATCCAAGTGCAGGCAGTTGAACGAAAGACTTTAGGATGACTTACTTTGGGCTTTCTTCCAAACCATGCTTCCTTTGGGGTCTTCTACTTCACTATCATCGTGGAAGATCTATTCAACATGTGTACTGCTGTGACCACTGCCTTAGCCCAAAGCCTGTTTGGAACATACCTGTTTTGCAACATACACCTGGCCATCTTTGATATAGTATGGTTTCGCCTGTCAACCACTCCATTTTGTTGTGGAGTATAGGGTGTAGTATACCGTCTTTGGATGCCATGTTTAGTACAAAAGTTATTGAATTCTTTTAAGCGGAATTCCCCACCATTATCAGATCTAAGAGAGGCAATATGACAACTTGACTCTTTCTCTACTAATGCTTTGAACTTTTGAAATTCATGAAATGTGTTAGATTTTAATTTCATAAAATACACCCACATTTTCCTACTGAAATCATCAACAAACAAAAGGAACTACCTGGCACCGGTGATTGATGTTGTATTCATTGGCCCACATATGTCTACATGAACCAAATGAAGGACTCTGTGCTCTCCAAGCTTGTCCTTCATCAAATGGCGTTCTATGTTGCTTCCCTGCCTAACAAGCTCTGCAAACTCCCTGTATCTTTTGTGGAATGTCGGAAAGCCCATCTACCAGTTTCTCTCGTGCCAACTGAGAGAGGTAGGTCAAGTTGAGGTGCCCATACCTTTGATGCCATAGGGTTCTGATGTTAGATGCACTCTTAGTTGCTAGTATTTTCTCTTTGAACTATCCAATATTCACCAGTTTGAACAACTCGTGGTCGTCCACACCAAGTGTAACAATGTTCTTGGTCTCCTTGTCAACTATGTAGCATTTGTGATTGCTAAAGTTGACATCTATATGGGGGTCGTGCCTCATAATCTGACTGACTGAAAGTAGATTAAGCTCCATACCTAACACATAGTAGAAAGAGGAACATGAATATTTTCCCTCAGAAGGAAATCAACACATTTCCTATGCCAACTATAGTATACTCCTCCCCACCACCGAAGATCACAATCCTTGGATGAATAAGGAGAATACTCTGTGAACCAATCCTACCTATTGGTGAAGTGTCGTAATGACCCTGAATCGATGAACCAAGCAAATGACCTAGACTAATCTGCTTGTGTCGTGGCCATGAATGTATAGAAGGCTGATTCCTTCTCTTCTGCGTGCTTTGCAACATGAGCCTTCTGCTGAGGCCCTCCCTGGTTGGATTTTTGATCTGCCAACCCTTTTCTGCAGTGCTCTTCATATGTCCTACCTTGCCACAGTAGTGACAAGTGATGGTCTTCGGGCTCTTGGCTGCATCCTCACCATTTCCCTGACCGTTCTTCTTTGCCCATTTACTTTTTCTCTTGACATTGGATGCAAAGGCTTGTCTTGAACCCTCGATCTCACTGCTGCTACTAGACTGTTTCTTCCATCCATTTTGTTGTAAGAGCTTATTGCACAACTCTCCGAATTTCAAGTCAACATCCGTAGCGGTGATGTTTAGGGTCTCTATAAAGTGCTCATAAGAACGTGGTAAGCTTTTCAACGTGATTACCACCATGTCCTCTTCTTCCATCTTCCGGTCAATGGTCTCCAATTGTTCTCAGATGTCCTTGATCTTGAGTAATGTTGATTTTTCAATAGGCAAGGTTTAAGCATGAAGTTCATTCCATTTTAGCATTTTATTTAAACCATAAACAATTATGTTGCAACAACCAAGATCACAAGAAGAAACAACATGCACAAGTACACAAGAAGTATTCTGGGAAACCCTTATCAACAAGGGAAGAAAACCCAACCAATCCTTTGCTATATTCTTCAAGAGAAAGACCTCCACCACCAAGAAAACCTAACACACAAAAGGGTGCTTGCAAACCCTAGAAGACTAGCGCCCAAGAGAGGTGCACACTTTTCCCAAGAAGATGTACTTGCTGAAATTTCCAAACTCACACAAAAGATACGATTCCTCAATGGGGAATTTACCTTTACTTATATTAGACTGAACCTGTCAACATATGTGTCTATTGGCACAATAGGGCCGACCTCTCTAACTCACAATATAATTAATAATAACCAGATTAATTATCTTTTACATTAATTATCTATTACATTAAGGTGGGGCCGACCTGTACCTTTTACATTACAATTAGGGTTATAGGTAAGTCTGACTCTTGAACAATATAGCAAGGGATCTCATACACCCACTAATGCTTAGCCACTAGGGGCACATCCATAGGGATGTCCATATCTCTATCTCACTGCGTCTCACAAGAGAACCACACTCACTAGTGCTCAGCCACTAGGATCACGTTCACCTGTGCTCATCCACAGGCACGTCCAAGCCAATAGATCTTCTTTCCCACTGCATTACATAGGAGAGTCACCTGGAATTCATCATCTCAACTCTCTGCTCAGAGGAGGCTAATACATCGTCTTCACTCTGTCTCATAACGATGCACCCAACTCATGGGAATTCACACATTCACCTTGTGCTCAGCCACAGGCATGTCCAACTCAACAGATCTCCTTTCTCATTGCGTTACATAGGAGAATCATCTGGAGTTCTTCTCAACTCTTTGTAAGGAGGAGGCCATCACTACGTTCCAGCTCTGTCTCAGATAGAAACCACACATCCATCTCAGGGGTTTCTCTCTCAGGTCTGTTTCCTGGAGGATGTTTCATGCAACTGTAATCATCAACACTCCCTCTCAGCTAGGGAGGCATTCTCCATCAGGCCAAGTCTCGCACGGAAGTATTCGAACTTTGTCTTGGCTGTAGTCATCAACACTCCCTCTCAACTAGAGAGGTATTCTTCACCAAGTTAGTTTGGTGAAGATGTCTGCAAAACTGCTCATGTGTAGGAAGGTACTGCATGTGTACTGCTTTCCTCTGCATCATGTCTCTGAAGATAATATTTTATCTCAATGTGTTTCGATCTATCATGAAACACAGGTTTCTCAAAGAGCTTCACACAACTCTGGTTATAATCATAGGATCCATCTCATGATCAAGTAAATCTGTTAGAGGCTTATGAAGCCACACTGTTTCACACACTCAATGATATATACTTTGCTTCTGTGGTACTCAAGGCCACAGAGCTTTGTTTCCTGTTGCACCAGGAAATCATGGCAAACAACAATCAGATGTGCTTTTCCAGTCCACTGTACTTTTTGTCCATTCTGTATATCCCTGCAAACTCAAGTCTTCACTGGAGGCATATCTCAGGCCATATCTAACTGTGGCTCATAGATATCTCAATACATGTTTTGCTGCTGTCTAATGAGTCTGTCTCGGTTGACTCATGGAATGACTAGGTACATTCATTGCATAGCATGAATCAAGTCTGGTGTTAACCAGTTACATCAATGATCCAATCAGTTGTGGATCAATCTCGTCTGAATCATCATCATTCATTTTCTTCAAATCCATCACCGTGGATTTGCATTCTTTCATACTTTTTGTCCCAAGAAGTAGTGCATCATACTTAGATCCTTCATCTCGAGATCAAAAGTCAAAGCTTACTTGTATCCAACAATAAGGTTTTCTGAATAAGTCATCAAAATCAGGCTCTCGTCACCAACACTGTAATAATATAGGTTTGGATCAACAATACTCTTGCTGAAACCCAAACTTGTCAAGAATCCATCCATCTGACATAGTTTCCAACTCATGGATGGTAGTACGGATGGAAGTGTATTGGGCTTACTGGATCAAGTGTCTCATCATCGACAACTCCCTCTGTTTGTGAGAATCCTTTGGCTATAGATCTCGCTTTGTATTTCTCGACACTTCCATCAACTGCATGCTTGATCTTATAGATCCACTTGGAAGTCACCACAGACTTCCCTTTTGGTCTCTGAACAATATCTTATACATCATTCTTTAATATATACTGGTATTCTTCTGGTATGGCATCTTGCCATACCTGTTCTCCTGTTGCTTCTCTATGACAAAGGCTCAGAATCAAAGATGTGTCTCATGGATGAAGAGTAGCTCGAAAAATCTCTTTGTTCTCTCGGGATGTGCCTTGAGAGGCTTGTATGTTTCTCTGCCTTCTATAGAGTGAGCCTAGATTGGCCTTTTATGCCCTACTGCAATATCTTTGGACATATCAACTGGAGCAATTGGGTCAACTGGAATAATGTTTGTCTCCCTCTGAACTGCTGAAGGGGGAGAAAGTATTGTCTCACTGTCAATCTCCATCTGAGATTCTTTGGATCTTTGAAAGGCTATCTCTTCTTCAAGGACAACATCTCTGCTTGTCTCAATCTGTCTCTGACCAGGGATGTAGATCTGGAATGTCTTCGAAGATTCACTGTTATCCCRTAAATGTATCCTTTCTCCCTAAAGGGTCTAGCTTGGACTTCTTCTCTTTGGGTACATGAAAATACACCGGGCACCCAAATATCCTGAAGTGTTCAATCTCAGGCTTCACTCTGATGAAGGCTTCTTCGGGAGTTATGTTTTTCAAAGTCTAGTTAAGAGTCTTGTTCTGAGCATATACTGTGTCATGCATGCTTCTGCCCATAGAATCATAGAAGGATTCTGATCATGCATTATTGCATTGGTTGCCTCAATGATGGTTCTATTCTTCCTCTTTCTCAAATAGTTTTGACTCCCTCTGAGTCAAGTGACTCCTTATGAAGGATAAACATCTTCCTTTGTTGTTAACCTGTCTGGAACAAGAAAACAAGAGGAACCAAAACAAGAATATCTCCTAAAGGACAATAATGAGTACATCTCTAGAATCAAAACAATTTAAGGATTGTTGTCTCAGCTACAACACCTACTTCTAATGTAGCAAGCTTTAGAAATATAGGTTAGAGGAATGACAATTTCAACAATCAAACCTGGAGTCTTCACTTCCAATGTGTTGTTCTTCTGATTGCACTAAGATCCCTCTGGATCCATGACTTTAGCAAAAGGTTCCTTCCTCTTGCAATTACCCTCATGACAATGATACAAATAATATATATACAAGTGCATACCTGAGGGTGCTGATATGATTTCTCCAATGGCACTTGACTGATTTCTGTCCTCTGGCATCTTCATGAAGAAGGTAGTCACAGTGTCACCTTTTTGTATAATAAGTCTTCCTCTGAAGTCTTGTCTTCTACCAACTTGAAGTTGCTTGATTCATCAAGCTTATCTTCCATCATAGTTCTATTCAAAATAATTTTAGATTCTTCACAAACCTTTGTCAATTGGGCTAGAAAACCTAACGGCTAGGCTAGGCTAACACTTTTAAGTTTTGTTGGACTTATCACTGCCAACAATAAGCCTTTGAAGGATAAGATAGCACTGGTGAGTTGAATAGCTCCTTCAAAGAGTTGTAGAAACCCAATTCTAAAATTTTCTGTAGAAATTAGCGAAACCCTAGAAACGCTAGGGCCAAAAAGTCAAAATGCTCGAAATTGTTATCTAAGACTTGCTGGAGGTGTGTTGAAGGAGGCTGTACACTCCTATGCTCTTTTTAGCCCCAACGTCCAAGTGCCAAGTGCTGAAACCTCCTAGAAAGGTAGGTCGTATAGAATTTCTGGAAACCCTAGGAGGGCCGTATGGTTTCTGTAGGAGAGAGAGGATGGATGAAAGTTGTTTGTGCAATGGGTTCTTCAATACCTATGCTCTGATACCATGTTGATTTTTCAATAGGCAAGGTTTAAGCATGAAGTTCATTCCATTTTAGCATTTTATTTAAACCATAAACAATTATGTTGCAACAACCAAGATCACAAGAAGAAACACCATACACAAGTACACAAGAAATATCTTGAGAAACCCTTCTCAACAAGGGAAGAAAACCCAACCAATCCTTTGCTATATTCTTAAAGAGAAAGACCTCCACCACCAAGAAAACCTAGCATACAAAAGGGTGCTTGCAAACCCTAGAAGACTACCACCCAAGAGAGGTGCGCATTTTTCCCAAGAAGATGTACTTGCTGAAATTTCCAAACTCACACAAAAGATATGATTCCTCAATGGGGAATTTACCTTTACTTATATTAGACTGAACCTGTCAACAGATGTGTCTATTGGCACAACAGGGCCGACCTCTCTAACTCACAATATAATTAATAATAACCAGATTAATTATCTTTTACATTAATTATCTATTACTTTAAGGTGGGGTCGACCTGTACCTTTTACATTACAATTAGGGTTATAGGTAAGTCTGACGCTTGAATAATATAGAAAGGGATCTCATACACCCACTAGTGCTCAGCCACTAGGGGCACATCCATAGGGATGTCCATATCTTTATCTCACTGCGTCTCACAGGAGAACCACACTCACTAGTGCTCAACCACTAGGATCACGTTCACCTGTGCTCATCCACAGGCACGTCTAACTCAACAGATCTTCTTTCCCACTGCATTACATAGGAGAGTCACCTGGAGTTCATCATCTCAACTCTCTGCTCAGAGGAGGCTAATACATCGTCTTCATCTCTGTCTCATAACGATGCACCCAACTCATGGGAATTCACACGTTCACCTTGTGCTCAGCCACAGGCACGTCCAACTCAACAGATCTCCTTTCTCACTGCGTTACACAGGAGAATCATCTGGAGTTCTTCTCAACTCTCTGTAAGGAGGAGGCCATCACTACGTTCCAACTCTGTCTTAGATAGGAACCACACACCCGTCTCAGGGTCTTCTCTCTCAGGACTGTGTCTTGGAGGATGTCTCACGCAGCTGTAATCATCAACAAGTAAGTGCTCCTGTAATGATGCACCCTAACTCATCCTGATCGAAAACATGTTCTTCAAGAAGAAGGCTTGACCCTTGTCTAAAGCCTCATGCAGATCTTTCAAATGCTTCCAAATCGTGGTAGAAGTCTTCCTAGTTTGAACCTCAAGAAGCATCTCATCTTTCATTGACAACTTAAGCTGCATCATTGCTTCTTTGTCTTGTCCATCAAACTTGTCTTGGTCTTTACCCGCAACATCGGGTCGGGTTGTCTTGCCGAGATTGATATTTGAAAAATACCTATACTAAAAAATGGCCAACATATATTGCTTCCACGTATGGTAGTTCTTCTAAGAGAAGTTCTGGTTGTCTTCCAGCATGATGTTAGACAATGAAGCCATAGATACAAGTCAAATGTGCGGAAAAATAGACTGAATCAGAGAAATAAATGCAAAATACATGTTCTTCCCTCCCTGAAGCTGGTAACATGGGAGTAAAAACACTTGTATACTGGCGTTAAACTGTTGTAGCAGCCATATGCCGCTGAGAAACACACAGATTTGTGAGAAATCGGCCTCAAAGCACCCCAAACATATTCAAATATATGTRCCAATAGCTGAAACTTCACAGATCTAGATAAATCTGTTCTCAAACAACTCAAAAACTAGTCTCCTAATAACCAAAACCAAAAGATCAATTTCTCCTTTCATCTGCTGAAAAATAATAAATCAGTAGCTAAAACTTCTAGATCTGCAAATCTGGGCACCAAGATAGGAAAAAAAMAACGTCAATATGCTTCCAATTCGTCTATACTGTTAAGGAAACTAAGAAAGAGGATATCYTGGGCTGTAAGTCAAAATTTTCTGCTCTTTTCTGAGCAATTCCGTATGGATTCCGTATGACCTTTGGAATTGATGGCTGAAAACAACGACTGAAAAATGGTTGTGTGGTGGCCGAAAATTAGAAAATAAACAATTGACCTTGCTTTGAAAAGAATGAATTAATACCTGGTTTCAATGAAACCCTTTTGGTTCTTCAATGTGCTACGCTTGTGATCCCTCGAACCGTCTTTGTCGGCAAGAGTCCCTAGGTCTTCATGCGCACACAAACTTTATGGCACCCAGACTATTGAAGTCGCAAGAGTGGAATAAACCTATAAAGTGAAATAAGACATAAAAGCATAAACTAACCTAAAGTCGAATTGACTTTATTAACGCCTAATTCTAATATCTAGTTGACCATTATAAACTAACATTTATTTTAACACAAATAAGTCCATGAAGCACAAATACCAAGGCCACTCTTGTCCATAGAGATTTTATATTGTTTCTTGGTCAAGAGGCTTCTAGAAGTTGACACTTGGCACTAACACACATATTTTAGAGAGTGCCCTACTTTATTGACTTGGCATGATATATTATTATATTTGAAGTGGTTATCTTGAGGAGGCCCTTGCACTTGGTTATTTGAAGTGGCACTTGCCTAGGGTTTGCTTCTGGAATGATTCTCTGTCAAGGTTAAGGTGCTCGGGGGTGGCTTCGGCCTATGGTTGGGTGACAATAGTGATATTGTCTATGGTTAAACGAGCACATCCATTATATTCTAACAAAGTGATTGTTGCCCCAAAGGTATAGTACTTCTCTGGATGATTGTACCTGCCCGAGACACAAGAAAATTCAATTTGCAATGATATATGTTAGTATGGATCAGCAAGTTAAGCCTGCTGTCCCTAATTTGCAGCAATAGATAACAGTATATATCAGCAATAATATGGTACTATAAGCTGCTCAATAAATGCTAGAGATCAAGTAGAAGACACAAGAGAAAGACTAGTTAATGACTAGCTAAACTCGAGATGAAAAACCAATATTCTAGCGTAAAAAGATAAGGCTGTTGTAAACACTTGTCTGCAGCAAATTATATCAGCCTTATGGCTGTAACATTCAATGTATTACAGCAAGAAAATCAGCCTCTAAAAACCCCTCAAACTTTGCCAAAAAGTGCGCTAGACCAAGAAGAATAAGTGTGCAAACTTTGAGCAAAATCCAATGGTTGATAAGAGAGTTATTCAAGCAAATGAGTTAGGGTTTCTGCAGCCCTAATGGCTGAAGATGTAATTTTATAACAACAAGAAGTAGTCCCTTGATGGGGATGCGCCCTAGTGGCTGTGGGGTGCCCAAGGCACAAGGAATACAATCTACTTTGCAAAAAGTCAAAATGACCAAAAATCATGTTTTCCAATGCAATAATAGATGACTAGTGCTCTTAATAATTGGGTTAATGGGGGCATGCAAAGAAAGAGCTAGAGAAGCTACCTCCTTGGGGGTGTAAACCCTCTTTCTCCCCAAGGCAAGTTTCTCTAGCTAGGGTTTAAGCTAAGAGGGTGTCTTGAGCCAGAGAAGAACTGGTTTAAAGTGTGAAGAAGGTTGGTGAGGTGATAGTGGCCTTCCTTCTTAGTTCCTCCAAGTCCTTACTTGAGATTTTAGGACTTCATCTCTATAAGTGAGGATTTGTGTGGTAACATTTTGACGCCACTGCCAGGGATAAAGTCTATTTCTGAAATACATTTGTAGATCAATTACACTCTTTGGATGAGGGTGTCTATTTGAAGATTTTATTCTCATCTTGGTGATTGCATTGGAGGAGGAACAATGTCCTTCCTTGCTTCTTGCAGATTTTTGAAGACCTTGTTAATTGTAGGTGAAGCAAGTGACATCATGGAAGGCATTGTAGTTTGGGACTTAGCATGCAACCCATTTGGAGTTGGAGGTTGCAAAGTTTGTGTGTGGATGAGATGCAATGTTGATATGCTGCAAAAGAACAATACAATAAAGAAACCTTTTTATGTGTTTTGGGACAAAGTATGTCATTAGATGTATGGTACATTGATTCAAGAGCTTTGAAACATATGACCTATTGGAAGGAGTGGTTCAAGGGACTTGATAAAGAAAAATGCAAATCTATTGAAATCACTCTAGGAGATGGAAAGTCGCATCAGGGATAAGGACTTTGACATGTGCCAATCAAGTTTAAAGATAGAAAGGTATGCAACATTAGGAATGCTACATACGTTCCCAAGATAAGCCATAATATTTTGTCAATCAGTGATGTGGAAAAACAAGACTTGAAGACTGAGTTTCATAAAGAGCAGTGCATATTCAATGAAAAGAAGAATGGTGAGGTGATTGTCATTAGGACATGTTATCACAGGATTTGTACTTGTGCAAAGCCTCCACAAGATACCTTATTTGTTTAACAATTGAAAGTTTCTACCACTGTCACCTAAGTAGATACTTTCCTCGTTTCAGTGATGGAAGGAGGTCCAATACAAGGGAGGCTTCCCTAGTGACCTCAAGGGATCAAGTAGCAAGATTAGCCAAGCTTACAACCCCCTCTCTTGGTCACTTACAACCCCCTCAAAATAGCCTCTCCAATGATAAAACATGAAAACAATAAATGATATGGTCACACGTGTGGTGATGTCAAAGCCCTTAAGGGCACGAAGAAGGCCTCCAAAGGCCACGTGTCATCTTCAAGGAGTGCAAGCAAGGAAAAAACCATTATCAAGTGCCCTGTCACATCATGTGGTCTCCAATTGGCAGCAAACCCCAATCATCTCCATCAAACCCTAGCATGATGTCATCATCTGAAAGGCCCAACATCCAAGGTGTAAAGGATGGCGTCCAAAGTGGAGGAGGGTGTATGTTGTCTCTGCAGTGTGCACGTCATCCAACCATCTACCAGTGCAACATCCTCCATCCAATGCATGGTAGTCTCTGGGGTGTAGAGCCCAGGGTGTGGGCTTTCTGTCCATCTTTGTGCCACCATGACCATATCTGGCAACTACAAGCCCATCTGTCTGTCGTCCAAGATTCTGAAGATGTGAGAGCCCACATTTGAGTGTGTCAAGCCATCCAATGGCTCAATGCTCTTCATCACACGTGCCATATCCTGCAAATAAAGGCACAACGTCCTGGGTGAAATCCAAGGATGTCCTTCAAAGTACCATGTCAGGTGCAGCCAAATCAAAGCATGAAATCAAGTAAAGCCAATGTTCATAAGATACGAAAGTCCTTAGATCATACAAAGTAAGTTGTTGCTTAAGATATAAGCCACATAAACAGTTCACATCAAGTATCCCCTTCAAATCTCACAATAGCTCAAGACTTTATGTAAGTTGGCAAGTTTGATTATGGGAGGACCTTCCTCAGACCCTATTAGGTGTGCCAACCAAAATAGTAAAAGAAAAGACCCAAGTAAAGGGATATGTCCCGAAGGAAGCAGTAAAGAAAAAACCCTTAAATAGTAAGTCTGATAGTGGTACGTGTTGGGATTACTTCATGGCTTATGGTGTCATTTAATCCATTTCTATGAGCGCGTTTGTGGAGGGTGCGCTTTCTCTTGAGTTACCACTTTCTAAGCGCTATGCTTTTCCAAACCCTTTAATCTACCTTTTTATTGTCCTTTTATCATATTTGCAAGTCCCCTTTATGAGGTTTCAAGCTATAACATCACTTCTTTGGGACCGGGGTGAACACAGAAAGGGTAGAGCTCAAGTATGGACTGGATTTTGAGAGTCCTTTGCTATTATCTCTTTCTTTCTTTAGCATTATTCTTTTTTTATTATTCTTTTTCTAGCAGCTGCAATCAACCTTTGGGCCTTTAGCCCCTCTTCTCATGAGAGAATGAACCATGACCCATTATCGAAGTTTAGTACATTGTGGCAGGCTCCAAGATGGTAAGTGTTAAGTATGACGGGGAAACAAAACGTTACCCTTATGAGCCCCCCCAAGTAGTACCCCTTTACCTTGGGGGTGACAACACGGGACTAGGGCACAAATATTGGCCACCAAGGTGAAACAAGGAAATAAACATAACTTCTTGAGATTATGATCCATTATCCAACTTCAACCAATGATCCTCATTCACATGCCTAGTATATTAAGCACAACACCTCATATGAAGAAAGGACATTATACCTCATGGTGACGCTGGCTTACCATCTCCCATACACTTATGTTGACTGGATGTGATGAGCTTGGTTGATCCGAAGTAGAAGAGGCAATCTGAAGGGGGTTGCTAGGCTGCCATGGGTGGACATGCTGATCATCATCATCAACGAGACGACTGTCTTCATTATCTGCCATGAGACATGATCTCCTCCAGTTACCCCTAAGCATGGAGGGGGTAACACGACACACGATAGAGGACTATAATCTTGATGCTACTACGGTAAGCCCAAAAGCTATGATAGTGGTTCATAAGTCTCCTGACATTTTGTGTCATTGCAGGTTTGGACACTTGAAGTTGGCATATCTTAATTACCTTAGCAAGAATGGCATGCTTCAAGGATTGCCTAAGTTTGAAGGTGGCATGAGAATTTGTGAATCCTCTCTCAAAGCAAAGCAACGAAGTGAATGTTTTGAGAAGACAAAATATTAATCAAAAGTTCCTTGCATGGTGCTGGGTCTTAGCCTAGATTGAGTAGGAGGACATCCATCACTAGATTTTTCTCTTCGGCCTCAAATGTTAGGAGATTTTCAATTGACCACTCTCAAGCTCCTCCCAAGCTCACCCAACTAGGCCTTCTCGTCCATGGGCAATCGCTAGAGGACATTATCGGGTTTCACATTATTTCCTTCACAATGATATATGATGAAAGGGACCTTTGTACTCCCTCGTCTACTTCTATCTCTGGTATTTAGTAGAGTTTCCTTTGTTTCTAGGGTTTACCTTTTCGGTTCACCCTTTCTCATGTACTTTTATTTTCTTGTACTTTTATATGCATCTTTTTATCTTTTAGCATTTAGGAGTGATCTTGGCACCCCCATAGTTCGATGTTAATTCATTGTATCTTCTATTCTGAAGAGCCTATTCTTTGTTCATTTGTGGGGATCAATAAAATATCTTATCTTTTCTTATTTGGATCTAGAAGAGACATATTGAGCTTGTATGGGAGCTTGCTTGAATGAACTTTTCTTTTCTTTTCTTGTACATTCATATGTGTCTTTTCATCTTTTAGCGTTTAGGAGTGATCTTGGCACTCCCATAGTTTGATGTTATTTAGTTGTATCTTCTATTCCGATGGACCTATTCTTTGGACATTTGTGGAGATGAATAAAATTATCTTATCTTTTCTTCTCTGAATCTAGAAGAGACACATTGAGCTTGTATGGGAGCTTACTTGAGTGAAATTTTCAAACCTATTCATTTTGTTGATTTTTGATAGAGGGCATCAATTGAAATGGAGAATGGGCTTTAGATTTTATCCTTATCTTGTTTAGAATGGAGTTACAATGCTATGCACAACCCAAATACAATAATTATTTCTTATAATTTTTGGATTTTTAATTTGATAAGACATTGTATATTCCTGTTGTGAATTTCTTTATTAAGATTTTAATTGTTGTACTAGGAGAGACAAATCTATGTGTAGTTTAAAGGGTGTGAGGATTTGTTGGAAATTTTTTCTTCCGTAGTTTGGTACAAACCCATGATGCAAGGACAAAACACATGCTGTATGGAGTTATTATCTTCAACACTAGGTGTTATCATATATGCAGGCAGATATGCTGATAGTATTAAGAAAAACTTAAACAGAAAAGCAACATGGGCACAGGGAAAAACCGCAAATAACTGGTGTATCCGTCGCAAAAATTCCCATGCCAGAAGGACCAAGACTGTTGATGCATAAAATACAGATTTAGGCAAGAAGGGCAACTCTAGCAACATGTACCTTCTTTTTGCTTCATCAACTAGAAGGTTCAATGTTTAGCTTATTCGTTTGAGGATATGCTTAACCCTCTGCTAGCGTGTTTTCTTCATTTTCTTCTTGTGGACTATTCTAACGACCATTTTTAGGAGAAACATAAATGAATGAAAACACAAAATTAAGTGGGTTATTGAGTAATAACATGCCCAGAGATTTTGGGTGGGTTATTGAGTAGTAAGTTAGTAACAGGTTTTCTACATTGCTGCTCTTTCCCCGAGGACATTTTTGGCATGTTATAACATTTATGTTACTGATCACTTGATCAGGCTTGAATATTGGCATATTATAAGATTTATGTTGCTGATCAGGCTTGAATATTGGCATATTCTAACTATTAGTACTAAATCAGCATGCTTGTTTTCTGGTGCAGTGGGAAGCAATGAAGAAGCATGGTTTGATTCTGCAGCTTCCTTAGGGTCAGACTGTGATGAGGATTTCTTAAGTGTTCAAGGAGGTAAAATTTAATTTATCTATTTTCTGGCAGATAGCGATACCTATCAGCTTGCTGCATTCCATATTCTATTAATAATAAATCTATGTCATGACAATGAGCTTCTCCTTTGGTTGATTTAGTAAGAATTGTGATTTTTTAATCTAAGATTCTAAGTATCTTCAAGTGTTCAAAGAATAATGTTTATAATGCATGAGTTGGATTTCTCCTATTTTGGAAGATAAACTGCTATGCTTATTCTATGGTGTGCAGACTTTTTGACTTCAGCAGGGAACACCTTGAGTTATGCAGACAGTGCTCAAGGAACACCTCGGACCAGTGTGGAATCTCTTAAAGATAGACTATGTAAGCATGATGGCTGCAGTGAGAATTGCCCGAATTTGACCTCCAGTGAAAAAACGAGTAAATTAGGCGAGGTTTTGGGTGAAAACTTTCCAAATCAAGACAATAATGTTGCCTGTGAAGCAAATGGACTTTATGGGCGAAATAATGTTGATGAAACAGGGAATACCAGTGATGTCCCTGCTTCATCAGATGAAAACAAAAATGGGAAAACCAAGGTGTCAGAAGCTCCTCAAAGCAACTCCAATGCTCTGACAGAAGGAACAGATGATTCAGAATGTGAGGAAGAAAGTGTATTTGACCATTGTGGGAAGCAACTGAATAAATCTTGTTTACCTCGATTGATGATTCCCAATGTCAGCTTCACTGAAAAGAAAAGACCATTAAGCCCTGGTCCACCATCCTTTAGAAAAAAGGCATCATTGCTCAAGCTATCTTTCAAGCGCAAATCAACAGATGGACATGAGAACACTAATTTCTGTAAGCTACAAGTATTTCCGTACTTTCATTTGTAATTGTATGTGATCAGATWAAGAAAATGATGTTGAAATATAGGAGTAATAAGTTGATGTTTGAAAGAAATTGTTTGCTAGTTAGATGCCAGATGCTTGTAATGTGTTCAGCTGCAGCAAATTAGAAAGTAGGACCCTTGGTTTTTATGCTTTGAAGCTTCTTACAACCAGTGAGACATTTGCTCAAGTATGTTTGTACAAAAATAATGCAACAACTGAGTTTTCTGTCATGGTGTGCATGTTTCAATTGCCTCGTTTGAAGCTAGTCAGGTACTAGCAGTCATATCTAAACTTTTGGGCTGTTTCTGTTATGCCCAAAAGACATGACATAGGAAGGTAAGTATCTATAGGATCCCAAGTCCATTAGATATACCAAATTAAGTCTACATAAGTTATATCAGGGTGCAATATAAGGTAAACACTATGTTTCACAGTGGTTCAGGGACGAGAGGATGATGCCGAGTTTTGGGGATTGCTGGGGAGACATCCCCACTGAAGGCCCACCTGAAACATGCCATGCCAGCTGGACAAAACTCGCCAAACTCTGCTGAAACTTGCTTCAAACTTGTGAGTTTGGCCCCCATGCAGACCTGTGGATTCCCTATGAAATAAGACAAGGAAAAAATGCTGAAAGTCAGTTTTGGAGGGAGGAAAGGAGAGGGAAATGGGTTTAGTTAAACCCTAAAGCCATATTTGATTTATGTTTCAGTTTTGAGACAAAAGTTGAGTGTCAAATTTTATATTATCATATATCATGAGATGAATTGATAAATAAATTGTTGTTTTACAGATTTTATGGTTTGGAAATGTTGCTATTATTTTTTCTGTACAAAATTTCTTGTACTAGTTTTATCTATTTGCCATGTTTCTCCGAATTTCGCCAAGCCCAAAGCTACAGAAGTTTTTGCTGAGTCCAAGTCTCACAACTTTGATATAAAAGGTTTGCGAACCCTAAAAGACATAATTTTGAGCATTTTAAAGAGAGAACAACAACATCAAAAAGGAGGGTTTTTCCGCTACCATGGTTTTTTTTGTTATTGATTTTCTTATGATGTAAGGATGTATGGAATTACTTATTTAATTATTTGAGTTTCAATTTTGATAATAAAATGTCAAAATTTGTATTTTTTATGTCTTTTTGGTGCATCGCCTGTGTCATCCCCTAAAATTTGGGGGCTCTCTTGATCCAAGAGGATCCAGAACACTCACAGAAATCCAGGAGGATCCAGAATGCTCACAGAGGTCCAGAAGGATTCATAAATGCTCAAAATCCAATTGTCCCAAATGCTCTCGAAAACACCATCAATGTGAAGAGCTCAACGATAGCTTTCCAATGACTCAAAAATTGCCTCAAATGGAGTTCGTTTGCAAAAGTTATGGATGGTCAAAATTTGGGTCAAACTAGGCAAAAGTCAAAGGGGTCAAGGTGACATGTGTCACCACTGCAAGGGTGACATGTGGCACCAGTACATGTTGTAGAGTGACCGTACATGTTGTAGAGTACTAACGTGGCGACCTCATATGGTGACACGTGGTAGGCAGGTGACGTGGCATGTCCAGTTGGCAAGGTGATCTGGCTTGACCGTACAACTGTACCATACAGGTGGACGAATCGTTTGTCGACACATGGAAATGATAGACCAATGAGAGGTTGCCATGTGGCAACCTCCCATTGGCCATTATGGTTTATGTTTATCAAAATTTAGTTGGAGCCCAGAGGATCGAACCCGGGTCTCCCACCAAACAACCCAACGACCTAACCATTACACCACTCGTGTGTTTCTTAACCATATATATTGTAACTTTTATTTAAGCCTGGTCAAATGTTTATCCGACGACAAAAAGGGCCGAGGGCCTAGCCCTCGACCCATTGGATAAGGTTATATGTATTGCAATATGCGCACACCTGTATTCACGCGGAGGGCTATCAAAACATTGGTTATAAACCATAACAAACAAGCCATATATATATACCATATGTTATAACAACGCACCAACAGAGGGAATCGCGGAGGTTTGAACTCGCAACTTCCCCAATATAGTGCCATGCCTTAACCGTTGCGCCGAAGGCTCCTCTTGTTGTAACGTACGTAGCCACCCCCGGGTCGGGCACGCTACCTCAAAAACCCTGTTCAAACTGATTTCGAATTCTGATACCATTTCATTATTAAAGAAGCATGAAAGAAACATGATAACAACACATGCAATAATAAAGATTCATGCTACAGTATAAAGAATGTTTAAACATGCCATGCATAGCAATAACCAACAATCAGGCACATCAAATATACACATCTCAGAGATATTAACTAATACACAACGGAAATAAATATGCAACAAAGAAACACATGACAGAGAGCACTTATCTTAATCAAAACGGTTTACCAACTGATTGCAGATCAAGGACGTTCCACGCAATCGTAGACACTGCTGTTCCAAGTCCCAACAACAATGTCACTTGAGCCAGGGCTATGAATCCACAAGGACGGTTCTAGCATGTCACTCAGCTTCCCCAAACCAGTCAACACTCAAGCTCTCACAGGTTCCTCAACACACAACAATCCAAAGTACACAACCCAAGAGAATGGACCCCCTTCTCTGCCACGCAATTCCTCAGGCTGTCCACCTCGTTCCAGGGCTCCAGTGCATCTGGTCAAGAATCTCCATGCCGGGACTCTCAAGACTCGCAGCTGTGAATAAAATTTAGTACATGCCAATGCATCTCAGGCATGCAGGCATTAATTCATGGCTGAAACACACCAGTCACTATTACAACCAAAAAAGAATGGCTTCCTCCTCAATAATTCGCCCCAGGGTCCCATTCCAACAACAAGAATAAATGAGTGAAAAAGTGAAGAGAATGGAGAGTGTGGACCAAAGAATAATGAATGAATAGAGTGAGTGAAGAAGAAGAAGAACCCCCAAACAACCCACAAGATGTGTTTATATATTTACTTGGAAATGAAGAACCACATGGCCTTTCCCCAAGAAGTTCATGTAACCCCTTCTCTCAAATAAGCAATTATGGGTAAATAAAATATGATAAAAAATGACTTAGCCCCTTAAGCCCCCTCTCTCGTGGAATCATAGCCCCCTATAACTCTTGTCCTTGTTTGCAACCAACGATGTATTTTATTATTAATAATGATCATAGCATTACATTTCCTAGGAATGCTGGCCTCTTTAATTATTTGGGCACATCGGCCTTTCATCAAATAAAAAAAAATACATTTTTTCATATGGGGACTCAAATCCGGGGTATTACATTCCCCTCCCCCTTATTTTGGCATCGTCCTTAGTGCATATACAAAATAGGAATCAAAATTTCAAAATTCATTCAAAAAGTCGCAGGTACTCTGCCTGCATGGCATCTTCAGGCTCCCAAGTAGCATCTTCAAGACCGTAACGGGTCCATTGAACTTTTACCAGCTCTATAACTCGATTCCGGAGCATTTTGACTTTTCTGTCCAATATGCACACTGGCTAGACCTGAAAGTCTCCCTTTGGCTCTACTTGAATCAAATTCCAATCAATAACATGGTTAGGATCATGTATATACTTTTTCAGCAAAGAGACATGAAATACATTATGCACATTCATGGAAGCAGGCAATGCAAACATGTATGCAACTGGCCCTATTCTGTTCAAGATCTCAAATGGACCACAAAATCTATCTGTTAGCTTTGTACAACTACCCAACTTCCATGAGCTCTTCTTGGGCTTCACTTTTGAAAGAACATGCTCCCCCACTTTAAATTCTCTAGCTATCTTGTTCTTATCTGCATAACTTTTCTGTCTATCTTGAGCTGCCTTTAAATTCTGCTTAATTCTAACCATTTCGTCTTCCATGTCCTTGAGCAATTCTGGGCCAAGTACTACTTTATCTGCTGGGTTGTCCCAACTCACTGGAGTATTGCATTTTCTACCATACAAAGCCTCAAATGGGCTCATCTTCAATGAAGCATGATACCCATTATTATAGGCGAACTCAACCAAATGCAAGTAGTCTTCACACTTAGATGGTTTATCCATCACATACATTCTCAACATGTCTTCAATCACTTTGTTGACTCTCTCTGTATGCTCATCTGATTGTGGGTGGTATGCTGTGCTAAAATTCAGATTTGTACCAAATCCTTTAAATAATCCCGTCCAGAAATTTGAAGTAAACTTTATATCTATGTCTGAAACAATTTCCTTAGGTATCCCATGCAACCTAGCAATTTCCCTCATGTAAATTTTTGCAATGTTAGTTGCTGTATGAGTCATTTTCACAGGATCAAAATGGCCAACCTTTGTCAATTTATCCACAACTACCATTATGGAATCATGTTGCCTTGCTGTCCTGGGCAATTTAGTTATAAAGTCAATGGTTACCACTTCCCATTTCTTCTCTAGAATTGGCAATGGCTGAAGAAAACTCGCTGGGTGTCTATGCTCAACTTTTATTCTCTGACATTCCATACATCTGGCAATGTAATCAACAACATCCTTCTTCATTCCTAGCCAAAAGAATTGGCTTCTTACTGCTGCAATTGTTTTCTGGTAACCAGGATGTCCAGCATATGGAACATTATGCATTTATTTTAACACCAAAATCCTAAGTTCTCCGGAACTAGGAACATAAATTCTATTTTTGTGCATAAGTAATCCATTTTCCTTAATCTCATACTCTTTAATTTTTTGCTATATGCTTTTTTATTGTAAACTTTCTTTTACCTGTAGGTAATGCTGATCTGTAACAACAACATCTAAAATTTTGCTCTTTAAATCTAACTGATGCATACTAACAATTGTAGCATGCATGAGATGTACTCGTCTGCTAAGTGCATCAACAACTTTATTTTCTTTTCCCTTGATATGCTTGATGTCAAAGTCATACTCACTTAAAAATTCCAGCCATCTTGTTTCCCTAGCATTCAAAGTTGGCTGGTCAAAAAGATATTTCAGACCACTATGGTCTGTCCTTAACTCAAATCTTTTTCCCATGAGATAATGCCTCCACATTTTCAATGCATGAACTATGGCAACAAGCTCCAAATCATGTGTGGCATAATTCCTCTCATGTTCTTTGAGTTTTTTGAACTCATAACCAATGACATGTCCATTTGGAGTGATGACTCCACCAAGTCCTTCCTTGCATGCATCTATACATACCACAAAATTCTCATTTGGGTCAACAATCTTTAAAATAGGTGCACTAGTAAACAATTCTTTCAACAAATTAAAGTTCTCTTCACACTCAACTGTCCATTCAAATTTGATTCACTTCTTTTGTTAAGAAGTTATGGGATGAGCAATCTTAGAGAATCCCTTCCTCCTCTGACCATATTTCTCCTTCTTCTTATCCTTCCAAGATTTCTGCATGGATCTCTACCCTTGCCTTCCTCGTATAGGTACTTAGCCTTCCTGATGGTCTTTGTCAAAGTCCTAGGCTCATCATATTGAATCTTTTCCTTATAAAAGGATGGCACTCCACTTAAAAACCTTTGTATCTTCACTTTTTCATCCTTGATAAATCCTACATATTCAACAATCCCAATAACTTCTTCTCATATTTTGTGATGGTCATGCTTCCCAACCTGAGTTCAAAGAACTTCCGCATCTTCTTGTCATAGAAGTGCTCTGAAAGCTACTCCTTCTGAAAATATTTCTTAAACTACTTTCAAGTGATCCTACTCTCATTAATGTGCTCAACTTGCTTCAGCTGATACCACCACATAACAACTTTCCCATGTAAATGGTATGTGGCAATTCTTGCTTCTAGGTTTGATGAGTAGTTATGCAATTGAAAATACCTCCTGAGTCCAAGAAACCATGCTTCAACATCATCTTCCCTTTCTCTTTCTCCATCAAAGGATGGTGGCTTAAGCTTCCTCAACTCTCCTTGCAAACTGTCCAATTCATGCCTTCTTCTTTGGTGCCTAACATGAGACACTTCTGGACTGCTTATGGAGTCTCTAGATGCATAAAATTTCCTTGCTAAGTAAGGCAGTGAGTGATGTATATGAGTTCTGCTGGCACTTCTTGAATGAGCAACTCTTCTATAGTTACCTCTTCTTTCATGATATCTTTCTTCTTCTTCCTGCCTTAAGTCCAATCCATTCCTTGCTTGCCTATGCAACTGATTTATGCTTTGCATTACTGGAGCATTTATCTGATTTTGTTCTCTTATCAACCTCTCATTGTCTTCTTTGTAACTCTGCACTTCTATTTTCAGGGTTGTCACAGTCTCTATTAAGGTTCCTTGTTCCCCTTTGCTCCTATGCCCATTTGATTTTGTCTCTGCATTACCAACACTGATATTTTGACCTTTGACTTCTTTATCATGACTGAAGGCTCCCTCTCCTTCCTCCATTTATGGAATATGCATTCTTATCTTGAACTAATATGATTATACTCCCTAATTCTGCAAAATGCGCAAGCAACCATTTTGTTAGAATTATGCATATTATAAGTTTTTTTCCAAACAATGCTACAGGTCTTTTTTCTGCTCAATTCATGAAGAAATATATCATCATTCTCCAAATTATAACAATTCAATGTTATTCTCCTCTGAATCATCTTTCTAATGTCTAATCCCATGCCCCAATCCGATCTTTGAGCTGAAAATTATGGCTTCCTGAAAATGTCACTTTCACCCTTTTTTGTTCAAACAAGATCCTATAGCGGCAAAGGAATGGTTGTGTGCCAATCTTGTCAAATTATTCCATAGGCTCTTTAAACTGATATAGAATTCGAATTCTACACAGGCGCTTCCTTCAACCCACTTTCCTTGTGATTGCGGGCACGAAACCATGGGCTTATTCACTCTAAGCGATGTTCCTTTAACACTTTTCTTTTTATTCTTCTACATAAGACCTCATTCGAAAATGTCCGCGAGCTTGTTTACTTCTAGGTCCTTCACGCCTCTAAACAACTCCTTTACCTTATCATGTGACCGACACTGGAACCAGGTCCTCCAGACTTCAGTCTTTGGGCTATTCTCCCTTTTCGATCTTCCAACTCTCCTGGAGTTTGACCTGCCGAATTGGTCATAAAGTGTAGGCGACTGGTGGCTGCCGGTTAACATCCCCGCTTACTCTGCCCTCCCACTTCTTGATCAAACGACCAGGGAGGATCCTACCTGATCTTGATCTACGGTTCTCGGGATTTCGACGCTTCGTTCTTCGTTGTTTTTCTTCCGTAGTAATATTACCCAAACTACACTTCGCCAAAGTACTTATATTATATCCACTAGTAGATCGGATTTTTGAGATTTAATCTCCCGTTGACTAGACAATCCTGGCTCATCTGGAGGCTTCAACGAAATCAACGATCACGACTTAATCAGGTGATCAGATGGACGGTCCTTATTTATTTCGGGACTTCGACACTTCGAGATATTACAACTCTCAGTTGTTCAACTTCCTCGGAGTTATACTTGTTGAAGTGCTTACGCCATCCTTCCACAACTTGATCTAACGATTGAGAAAAGTCCTGAAGGGATCTTAGATCAATGGTCTGTGCGATTTCGTTACTTCGACACTTCGGAATATTGTGGCTTACCCTGTCCTTCCACTGCTTGATTTTACTGTCGCGAGAAATCCTGGAGGGTCTTAGATCAACGACCCGCATGATTTTGGTACTTAGGCCTTCGACACTTTTGCTGGTAGAAGAAGATAGACATTCCCGGAGGCCATAATCCCGTAGATGACATGGCATGCTTGTTGATTTTATGGTAAGCTGATGCATTTTTAATTTTCTTACTGTTTAGCATAAACTGAACCATAACCATTTTGCAACAACACAATGGCTGCAATAAACCAAGATCACAAGAAGAATAACCATGCACAAGAACACAAGAAGTATCCTGGGAAACCCTTCTCAACAAGGGAAGAAAACCTAGCCAATCCTTTGCTATACTCTCAAGAGAAAGACCTCCCACACCATCACCAAACCTAGCACACAAGAGGGTGCTGTAATACTCATAATTTCAGACCACAACTTCTGAAATCATGAGAAGACACAATGATAAGTGTGTTTCCTCAATGGGGATTCACCTTTATTTATACAAGACTTATCACATCAAATGATGTGTCTATTAGCACAATAGGGACGGCCTCAATAACTCAAAATATAATTAATAATTACAATATTAATTATCTTTCACTTTATGGTGGGGCCGACCTGTACCTTTTACATCACAATTAGGGTTACAGGTAAATCTTACTCTTAGACAATATAGCAAGGGATCTCACATACCCACTAGTGCTCAACCACTAGGGGCATGTCCACCTGTGCTCAGCCATAGGGATGTCCAAGTCAACAGATCTCTATCTCACTGCGTCTCACAGGAGAATCAACTGGACACACACTCACTAGTGCTTAGCCACTAGGATCACATCCACCTGTGCTCATCCACAGTGATGTCCTACTCAACGGATCTCTATCTCACTGCATCTCACAGGAGAATCATCTGGATTACCACATCGTCTCAACTCTCTACACAGAGGAGAACAATAAACCCATCACATGGGCTCCTTCACCCCTTACAGGGTTACACATCGTTTCATCTCCGTCTCAGAGAGAACGAAACACCCAACTCATGGGCTTCCTCACCCCACACAGGGGCACACAACGTTCCATCTTTGTCTCAGAGAGGAACTACACACCCATCTCATGGGCACACCCAACTGATGGGCTTCCTCACCCCACACAGGGGCACACACCGTTCCATCTCCGTCTCAGAGAGGAACAACACACCCATCTCATGAGCACACCCAACTCATGGGCTTCCTCTTAGGCCGACTCATTTAGTCTTTGTTTTGGAGGATGTCTCACGCAACTGTAATCATCAACACTCCCTCTCAGCTAGGGAGACATTCTCCATCAGGCCAAGTCTCGCACGAAAGTACTCGAACTTCGTCTTGGCTGTAGTCATCAACACTCCCTCTCAGCTAGGGAGGTGTTGTCCACCAGGCCAAGTCTCTCACGAAAGTACTCAAACTTCATCTTGGCAATAATCATCAACACTCCCTCTCAGCTAGGAAGGTATTCTTCACCAAGCCAGTCTCTCACGGAAGTACTCGAACTTCGTCTTGGCAAGCGGTTTGGTGCAGATATCTGCAATCTACTCATGTGTAGGAAGGTATTGCACGTGTACTGCTTTCCGCTGCACCATGTCTCAATGTGTTTCGATCTATCATGAAACACAGGGTTCTCAGAGTAGGATCCATCTCATGATCAAATAAATATGTCAGAAGCTTGCGAAGCCACACTCAATGCTATATACTCTGCTTCTGCGGTACTCAAGGCCATAGAGGTTTGTTTCCTGCTGCACCAAGAAACCATGGTTGTTGTTTCACGTTTCCCAATTCAAATCTTTTCCTTCTCCAATGTAGATTAGTGCCTTGTCCTAGTGGGTGATGAAGTCAAAGAGCTTGAGGATGAGCTAGAAGAATGTTGAAATTGATCTCCCTTGTAGGTTGTAGCTTGTCACTATCCTGCAAGAGGGTTGGAAACAAATTGCCTAGCCCATAAGAACTTTCAAAAGATGGATATAACCTGCAAGAGGGTTGTTAGTTTTACCTAGCCCCTATTGCAAGAAAAATATCCAAGAGATAAGCTTCAAGAGGTGTTGTTTATTAGCTAGCTCTTGAGAAAAATCCCCTTAGATCCAAACAAAATAATACCCAAGAAACTTAGAAAATGAAATAGATCTCACCAAGCTTTTGTTGAGTAGATAGCATGAGCAAATAAAAAAAATCCACAAAGAGAGATCCACCACAAGGAATGTTTCTAAGCATTAACCATAAGATCCTCCAAGCAAGGCGCATCACATCCAAACACCAAGAAGAAAGCCATAGCGCACCATTGGAAGAAGAGCATAATAGTATTGAGAGGTATCCAACCAAAAGTCCTTCATCAAATCTCAAGTGATGGATTTATAATCCTCCACTCACTTGGATTTGTCCACAAATCAACCAACTTTAGGGTTTTCCTTAAGAATATTCAAGTTTTGTCCACTTATTAATCTCTTCTAGAGATTTCCTAAAAAAATAAAAATATAATCGATTTAAAAATATTAAATCCTCCTAAGGATTATCCATAATAAATATCCCAATTTAAATAAAATCCCACGATGATTAATTTATCAATTTATCCCCTTTCAAAAATAATTTGACCTCTTTGACCATGCGATTTGGTAAAAAAGAGGATTTTTTATAATTAACTTAAAATAAATATGGAATTTTTTTTTCCATAATGCATCTTTGACCAAGCAAGAGGGCCCAACGATTTCTCCTTGAAGTTTGCCATCATCCTTTAACCAAGGAAAGAGTCTATCGATCCATTAAATTCCTCCATGAAGCAAGGGATTATCCTCCCTAAGTCCCATGATCTAGGCAAATGTTCATTTGGTGATGTGCAGCGAGCCTCCCAAGGCTATTTAAATAGTCAAATAATTAATTTTCTTTCTCAATTAAATGCAACGATCCTCCTTCTAGTGGAAAAGTAAATCCCAAGGTCAAATCGATCTTGATGATGTGCACAATAATTTATCGGGAGATGATGAATAGCATTAAATTCCTTCTAGAAGGCTTCCAAGTGGCTTATACATCATAAAAATGCTTGACCAAATCATCACCCAACCTTCTCAAGCCCAAAATCATCCAACGATCTGCAGGAACTGGTCAAACAAGGGTGACGTCACCCTAGGGTAAGCAACGATTTGCCTTAAAATTCATCTAACTGAGCTGGGAACTGGGTCAAGTCATTCAAAAGCGATGACGATGTGGCTTGTGAAATATCTCGGGCATCCGTCCAATGCAAATGTGACAATCAACTGAGGGTTAGCTAACCCTAGTGATGCCCGACAACAGCTAGAATAATAATTCTTGGATCATCTGAATGGCACGACACTCGGCGAAAGATTGCAAGACAAATTAAAACATGTATGTCTACAAGGAAACAAGTCACGTCAACATGATAAGATAATCAACGTAATATAAAAGTCATATAAACCAGACCATTAAGCCCCATATTTATATTTTGTCACTAACTCAAGAAGGTTATACAACTTACTAAGTCAAGGTATAAAATGCTATCAGAGACCTAGAGAGACCAAACTAACACCTAAGTATTAAAAATATTTCCCAAAGATTGTTTCTTCATTGTCATGTAGTGATTCATGGGGTTAGACTTCAAGGTTAGGCAACCGACATACAAGGGACCGTAGTATCTCATTCATGGGTGCCTTTGATGAGGGTAGACTATGTTAGAATATAGAAGATTGTGCTTGTTTTACCATTGACGATACCTTCGTCACCCAACCACTGGCCGAAGCCACCCTCCGAGCACCTTGACCTTGACCGAGAAGAGAATCCCGGTAGCAATCCAATAGCCAAGAGAGGCTAATGCACCAAGAAAGAAATAGAAACTAAGCTGAACAGATGATCCCACCCAGAAGCCAGCGCACCACTTTCCCAGCTCTCCCAGAAACTTGCGCACCAAAACTGCAACTGCCTGCGTTGATTTGGCTCTTTGTGCAACTGCTAAGATCATTAATAATGAGATCTGGCGCCTTGTATTTATAGTGAACTGGGTAGACTAACTGGGGTCAACTTCTCCTTATGGGTATCAATAAATTCATTTTAAATGTATTTATCCAGCCGACAACTTGTCTAGGGTTTCCTTTAATTCTTTGCTTCGTTCTGGAGGATTCTAGTCTCGTCATAGGTCACAATAGAGGTTCATACCTCCCGAAGCTACCATAATATTAACACTCCCTCCTAGCTAGGGAGGTATGGTCTTGAGCACAACTGACCATTCAACTGGTAGCACTACGAGCACCGTCATTATTATCCACCTGGATAATCTCCTATGACAACTGGTACAATATCAATTAATATAGCACACCTGTGTCTATTCAGGTAGTATGCAACTACTCAATCCGTGAAACATAATCACAAATAGTGGAACAAATCCACCACAGTAGTATATCTACTGTCATATATTCTTCATAACAAACATCTGATAGCAACCTGCATAGAAACAATGTTATGATAAAAACTGAATCATCTGGGCCATTTTTTCACTCACGTCTGTGAGATCTGAAAGAATATCTGCCCTCAGTATCAACAATGGGCTATCTGCCCCATTCTTCTCAAACAAGGAAGAGGGATTATTTCTGATTTCTGAGCCTAGACCATTTCTCACCTTGGGCCATTCTTCCTACACTAATTAAAGTGCACCCTGGACAGAATGTATAAACCCTAAGAAATGTTTGGACCATTTCTCACCCTGGGCCATTCCTCCTACACTAATTAAAGTGCACCCTGGAGAGAATGTATAAACCCTAAGGAATGACTGTCCCTGATTGCTGAGCTTGGACTATTCCCCACCCTGGGCCATTCCTCTGACACTAAACAAAGTGTAACCTGGAGAGAATGAGTCTACCCTAAGGAATGTATGTCCTGTATCAACCTCCAAAACGAACCATTCTTCGAAACTGCTCACAACTGTGAACTTCGAAAGAATGAATGTCTGGCGAGGCGGACCATTCTACTTGACCACTACTCAAAGTGACTGCCAAGAAGAATGACTGTCCTAGACCACTCCCCATGTTAACCACAATGGGAAGTCACTGTCTATGATACATCAACAATCAGTCTGCCTCCCATGTTAACTACAATGGGAAGTCACTGTCCGTCAGAAATCTCAATCCACTTTCCGAACAGGAAAGCATCTCTCCAATTTGGACTAATTTTCAATTATAAAAATACATAATGTTTTCAGTGCTCCCTCCTAACTGGAGAGTTATTTAGATCACAAAAATAAATGTTCTTCAAGAATATTTTTCAGTACCTTCTCTAGCTTGGAGAATCTTCCCTTTCAGCTAAGGGAGTTATTTCCATGATCCCCATCTTCTCTCGGAAATATGCAAACTTGATTCTGGATAGAGGTTTTGTCAGGATATCTGCTGTCTGCTCATCAGTGGGGATATATTCGAGCTTTACCTCTCCTTCTTGGACTTTATCTTGAATAAAGTAGTATTTGATCTCAATGTGCTTCGACCTTTCATGAAACACTGGATGTTCAGATAATCTTATGCAACTCTGATTATCACAATATATTATGGTTGATTCTGGAGTTTGATCAAATAAATCGGAGATTAACTTCCTTAGCCATACTGCTTTTGTGCATGCTTCACAAGCTACCATATACTCTGCTTCTGCTGTACTGAGTGCAACAGACTTCTGTTTCCTGCTGCCCCAAGATATCATAGCGGAGCCCAGGCTGAAACACATACCTGAAGTACTCTTTCTGTCTTCTGCACTTCCTGCCCAATCAGAGTCTGTGAATCCATGAAGTTGGATATCACTGGATGCGGTATATCTTAGGCCATAATTTATTGTCCCACGAATATATCTCAAGACATGCTTTGCAACTATCCAATGCTCTTGTCTAGGTTCCACCTGGAACTGACTTAATGTATTTACAGCAAAGCAAATATCTGGTCGAGTATTTACCAAATACATCAATGATCTAATTAGCTGTCGATATAGAGATGGATCAACTAGATCAGAATCTGGGACTTTCACTTTTCTTATATCCGCATTCATAGGAGTGTTCATGGACTTACAATCCATCATTCCAAACTTCTGAAGGATCTTTATTCCGTACTTTCCTTGTCCAAGGAATACTTCACCACGCTTCTGCCATACTTCTAGTCCCAAGTAATAATGCGTGAGACCTAGATCTTTCATATCAAATTCAGAAGCTAATTCCTTCTTGCACTGGATGATTAGAGATTCTTCACATGTTATGAATAGATCATCAACATATAATAGTAGAATCACAGGTGCGTTTTCCACGACTTTGTAATAAAAGTTTGGATCTGCATGACTCTTGGAGAAACCAAGTCTTGTTAGATAGCTCTCCATTCTGATGTACCAAGCCCTTAGAGCTTGCTTGAGTCCATATAGAGCTTTCTTCAATCTGCAAACATGAGTGTCTCTGGAATGTACCTCGAATCCTTGAGGTTGTTCAATATACACTTCTTCTTCAATAGCTTCGTTGAGAAAGGCTGTCTTAACATCCATCTGGTGTAGATTCCATCCCATGGAAGCGACAAGAGATATGATAGCTCTGATGGAGGTATACCTTGCCACTGGAGCAAAGG
>JASDQU010025247.1:4758-23146 GCA_032191745.1 Picea mariana
TGAAGTACTAAACTTTAATTAATTAAGTTAATGATGGTCAAGAGATAATTAATGAATCCGTACTTCGAGGTTCAGACATTTTCCCTTCATCGTATCCTAAAGTCTCCGAACTCCAAACCTATGAAACCCTTAAAGTTATGTATGATTAATT
Organism: Picea mariana; assembly: GCA_032191745.1. Taxonomy (NCBI): domain Eukaryota; kingdom Viridiplantae; phylum Streptophyta; class Pinopsida; order Pinales; family Pinaceae; genus Picea; species Picea mariana. The sequence goes on from JASDQU010025247.1 coordinate 4,910, forward strand.
AAAGCTTAAAACCGATTGTCGAATAACTAATCACTTAGCATTTTTGGGTTTCGGGGATTTCCCCTCAAGATACATTTGAGGTTCCCAAAGTACGAACCGCCGAGACACTCAAAATTAATGCACTTGTTAAACATGATTAATTAAAGTCTTAAAAATGATTATCCAGGGATTAACCTTCGCAGATTCGGCGTTCAGATAATTCTCACTCTCTCTCATTTAAATTTCTCGATCACCAACCGTCGAATATTAATGGAATTTATGACTAATTAATGGTAGTAATTCAAACATGGATCGCGGATCGTCAAGTAATCTTTTCCAATAAATAATGAAAAGTTGTCCATAAGTAAAGATATGCTAGAATTAATACATCTTGTGTGAATAAAAACACTTAGATTTTGAATTCATTTTTACATTTCGCAATTTAGGTAGCCTTGTTTTGTTCTCTCTATATCATGGCACCAAGAAAAATGATGAAGAAGACTGATGCATTTGGTGAAGGTTCAAATCCAAACGTGGATGTTATTTCAGATACTACACTGCGAGCCATAAACACTGTGAAATCTTGGACACAAGTGTTCGAGGTTCTGGAGCATGAGATTATAAACTGCCCAAAAGATTCTGGTGAGGAAGTAGACGACACTCATGAAGCTAAGATCAGATATATAGCTCAGTCAGAGCTACATAAGATAGTTGTGCAGTCGAGACTCATGACGTACAAAGACATGATAAGCTAGGCCTTGGAGAACATCGACGACCAAACCAGGAGAATCACCAATCACCAGAAAGTTATCGTTGGTTCGTTCCAACTGGAACACCTATAATTAATGTATAAGATATCTCTTGAACCTAAATATACTTACAATAGTGCATTTATGTTAGGGTTCGAGCAACAGGAATGCATACAATATGATAAAAGTTATCCCGATATAATCAAGTCCTGGTGGGGGAACCCAAAGAAGTTTAGGGCCGATGCTCATGGCGTGTACGCCATGGCGTCATTGGAAACTCACATGACTTGTGTAGCTATGATGCTCTGTAGAATGTTTGGGAATAAAATTCCTACTCAATTCTCGTTGGAGTGGGTATAGATTATGCATGAGGTGGCCAAGGGCTACACATTTAATTGGGCCAAAATTTTATCAGACAACTTGGCCAAGGATGTTACTGAATAAAAATTGTTGAAATCAAAGGGGTAGCCCACTCCTTTCTATATGTCTACATATGTCATGGATTCCATTTGTTTCCCGACTCCTTTCCCATTGATGAATTGGAGTTGGATCCCGACCAAGGCGAAGCCGATTCACTTTTATCATTCCAAGTTGTGGGAGGAAAAAGAAAAATATTTCTTTTACGAAATATGTCACAATGTAGTGGTCCCTGTCCATGTAGCCTTATATGGTCATCCACCCCCTCGCATTTCAGACATAATTATGGGGAATCTTGACAAACTAGCATATTGTTTCATTGAAGAAAATTTTTCTTTTATCAAGGTGTTTGGATGCTTAGTCACTATGCATTCTCTCTCGATACTTTTACCAGACTGACTGGTATGCCGAGAAGTAGCTTACCAGACAGTAATGGGGGGCATCGGCAAGGAGTTGAAGGCATCTCAGAAAAAGGTATGGCCTACCTTCCCTCTCCAAGTCGGTATGTTTTCGCTATTGGATTTCGGTCACTCAAAATTGGAGGCCGCAACTTTGGAAGATGTCAAATTGGTTGACATCAAATTAAAAAGGTATGACCCACACAAAATCATGGAGAACCACCTGGCTCAATACAGATTGAAAAGTCATGTGCATGAAAAATCCACACATGATGAAATATTCAAGGCAGTAAGGTCTTATGAGGAGGTGCTGAACAAATTCCAAACCTTATCCCCAGATCAATAGGTCAATTTCCTAAGTTTCCAAAGACACATGAGAAATAGTTTTCTGAAGATACTACAAGGAGAATTGATAGTCGCTCCTTCTACACAGAAATCTACACCTCTAGGTTTTTAAATATGGAACTCGAGTAAATAGGATATTGAGGAAACCACAAAGAGCTCTGAGGTTTTGACTCAGAAATTAGAAGCTTCTTTATCAATTCCACTAGGCCCTCAAGCAATGACTCAGCTCGAGGCCTTATTAAAGAAAGGGAAATATGCACCTCTTTCGACACCATCTACAGCCGCTGCTAACATGGGATAACAACAACCATCTACAAAGATCGATACTCCTATTACTTCATTAACACCACTGCAGTCTAGTTTTGGGAATCCTAGTTTTGAAGTCATTTATGTGGGTGATATTACCCCAATATTTCTCGAAGATATTCCTCCTGCGGACTTCTTCTTTAGCAAGAAATGGAGGACCATCGTCAAATGATAAACCCAACAGAAGGATGGGGTAGTAACCAAAAGGACAAGGATTTTATATGAAGGTAACAATCGCGACAATTCAGGATTCATGAAGGAAGTTGCAGGTTCATTGGGTGCCTTTGCCACAAAAAATCAATGGTCAATGGAGAATTTGGCAGAGCAACTAAGACATAAAATATTATTGGCGGGGAAGTTGCAAGATCAAATACTAACCATGGAGAAGACTGTAAAGAATAAGATGAGCCAAGACTTTGAAAAAATCAGAGCTTATGATGAGCATCAGATCCAACAGTTGAGGGCTAACCTCAATGAACTCCATCGAAATTCACAGACCAAAAAAGGATTGGTCACTCAATGAGATGAGTTAATAAAGAAATTGCTAGCCAGGTTAGACTTGACTAAAGGTACATCAGTAGAGATATCAGTTTTTCAGATTCAAGCATTGGAGGTAAACGAAAAACTGGAAATGGTCCAGCAAGATATTTTCATGAAGGTTGATGCCATCCAAAAATGCTACCAAGAGGTATACATTTCTCTAAAGGATATCTCTGTTAAAGAAGGAGAAGCTCGCTTAACACAAGATAAGTTTCAAGAGGCCATCATATTGGCACAGAAGGATAATTTCCCTAATTTTCCTCGGCTTTCCCCTTCCGAACAAATAAGAAGATATATGGCCCTGAAAGTGTGGGAAATGAATTTAGAAGAGAGCAATAGATTAGCCTGGGAAGTGGAAGACGCTTGTCAAGAAGAGTTATCATCGCTAGACGAAAAAATGATTGATTTTGAGGGAAGCAGTATTGCAGAGGCTCTGGGGAAAATCGATATTGCAATGAACCAACATAATTATAGAAAGAACAAAGAAGAATATTTGGCATCCATTTGGTAAATGAGCTAGATTGACCTCCTTAAGATTAATAAGTGGTTGGTGAACCCAAGTTCATAGTCCCAGGCCATAACTCAGGAGGTAAAAAGGATGCAAGTGAAGTTACCTCAAGTAGAAAGGAAATTATACACCTTTGAGGTAAATGAAACTATTGAGCCATCTAGGTTGGTGGTAGAATTTTTAAATAGATGCAACCAATGCATAGAGCATGTAAAAACAAGCATAGTTGTGAGTGGGTAAGAAAATGGCATTTCATTACTGAACGTGGACGGAGAGACAGATGAAAACAGGACTACAATGACTAAGATACTATGTCGAATCATTAGGAAGACCACAAGATAGATGTGTCTAGCCTAAAGGAATGAGGAAAGGAAGTGTTTCTACTAGCAGATGAAGAGATAGAAGAGATTGCCAACAAAGCTCGTAATTCTCTATGCACTGTTTTCTTATTTCAAATATTTGTTATTTTTAATTATAAGAATTCCAACCGTTTTGAGTTGTGACAGTTTGTATAAATACATAGATTCAAGATCTATCAAAGGCTGGTTCTTGACAAATGTAATAAAGAAAACTCTCTTTTTTTAGTATTAATACAAGTGCAGACAGAGAAAACTCTCTTTTTCCATATGGTCAGTTTAGGTTGTGTGTTTCTTCTGTTTTTCCATATCTCAACATTTCCTTATGAAATTCCTTGATGTATGTTTTATTGCAATTTAGTATCACAACAACTGTAATCATATTAGCTCAGTAATTCGTTAAGTGAGCAATTTTTCCTCTATATTTACTGTGAGTAAATCAATATCTGCAAGTTATGTGAATTACGATATTTTATATTATGTTCAAGGGTGCACTATGTTGTTTTTCTTCTACTGCAACGAGGTGAGACTCTTCAGTAATTGATGCCTTTCTTCATTTAATAGTTTTGTATTTTTCCCTCTCACCATTCGATATTTCAATTGTGACTCAGACACAAAATACATCCTCTGTACTGCCATACTGTTAATTTCATTTAAGGAATTTTTCTCATATAACTAAGGTAGAAAAAACATTCTTTAAAAACACTCTCTTTAAAATATCCTGATGCCTGACATTACTCTTTGAGCCTTAATTTTAACCTCAGGATCAACATCTTTTTGGCACCGCTGCTAGGGATGGAGAAATGAATTTATTTTTCCCTGGGAAAACAACAAGGTAAATTTCTATCTTTGATAGTGAACGAAGATTGAATACACAAGTAAGGATTATTTGTATCTTTCACTTAGCGACTCCACCATATATAAAATTGGAATTTTGTCGAAAGAATAACAGAAAGAATACAGATGATAAGCACACCACGCCAGTATCAGATCCCAAAAGGTTGTTGAAACAAAAGGGATACCTCAAATCAACTACTGCATCAACAGGTAAAGTATACCAACCCAAAGTTACACAGGTAAATGCTATGGTTCCAATTGAAGAGCTAACCCCTGAAGTGATTTTTAAACAAGTACCCTCTGCGGAGGCACCAACTAGTAAACCTAAGGCTAAGCTTGAAAATCCAGAGGTAATTGTATCCAAGATAAAGGTTGATTTTGACTCGACTGATAATCCTACCAATCTGAACAAAATATCACTCTTTATACCCGTTAGCGTCAACATTTTACCTATTCCATCCTTGTCCGAAGATAATATTTCAGTTCCCCGAAACTATGAAGAATATATCTCGTACCCTAATTCAACCCCTATTGGTTCTCCTATATATACATCTCGTAAATCTGAGGAAACCAGTCCACAGTTCCCTTTTCCTCCTCTTCTATATTTTTCTTTGCCTAATGACCTTTTTTTCGGAATTTTCTTCACCATATCCTAAAGTAGTTGAAAGGTCACCACTTCAGTCCCTCGAGGTTTTTGAAAATCCTCTCTTTATCTCCTGAAGTCTGTCTCCTAGACTTCCAATGGTTGTTGTTGGAGGATGTGGTGCCAAAGGTGGTGGCGTCGAAGGTGGTGCATCAAGTGGACAAGTTCAAGGGAAACCAAGAATATTTTCCAAGGTAGCTACTAGATATGCTCCCCGGATCATCCCTGCCCCCCTTCATTATTTACCTGAAAACTATATGAAAAACCTACCGAAATTTATGGGGGAAGGATATTTAACCGCAACTAAACACATAGCCTTCTTTGATCAGTTTGTTGATATTCTCGACATTGAACACAAAGATGTTTACTCAAGGTTGTTAGTTCAAACCTTTGAAGTACAAGTGAGAACCTGATTCTGAGGGCTCCCGGTAGGTTCAATACGGTCATATGATGAGATAGAAAATGCTTTCCTAAGGCAGAGGGGAGAGAAGAAGGACCATCTCTATTATTTGACTGAATTTGGGGCTTTAAGGAAAAAGAATTCTGAATTAGTTCTTGAATTTACTCACAGGTTCAACAAATTATATAACAAAATCCCAGTTGAAGTCAAACCCTCTCAACCTACTGCAAAGGTAACTTTTGCAGGGGATTTTGAACCTAACTTTTCTCTCTTCTTAAGAGAAAGGAGATCTATCACTCTAGCAGGGATGCAAGCTGATTCCATATAAATCGAATCTAATATGATGGCATCTGGGAAATTAAAATCTAAGGTTGAGACAGGAACCAAAGAACCTAAATGTTTCAAAGAACAAGAAAAACCCTCTGGATCTAGGAAGTCTGTAGAAGAGAAAATGGATGAGATGGCTAAGAAAAACAAAGATTTATCAAACAAAATATCTAGAATGGAATTAGATTAGGCCAAACCTGATCCATTCACTAGAAATTAGTTCAAGAGAAACCCTAACCCCCAGACGCAGTAGAGACAAGTAAAAACGAAGATAAAAAAATTCAAGATCCATTTAAAAATGTAAATTTTATGAAAAGGGATGATATGAAAAATTATGAGGGGTTAGAAGATATAAACAACTTAGTGATGATGATCTGGAGCCTCATTTAACTAGGAAGGATTATGAAAAGTCTTTAGATCTAGAATCCTTGTTTAATAATGAGGAAAGCATCAATAATCTGGGTGAATCTTCCTATCAAGGATTTGTCGACTCAATAATGGTCGAACTCCAACAGAAGTATGATTTAAGGCCCAGAGATAAAAAATTCTGCGAATGTTCCACCAAAAAATATGTTATCAAGAAATAAAATGAATGAGGCAACTGCTACTAAACTGTCAACTGACACACAAGCTTCCCGGACAAAGACAGTTGAAACAAGAGCAACGCAAACTAAGAGACCGTAAAATAAAGAAGTTACAACGAGAGAAACTGAAAAAACAATTGGAGGTTTTAGTTTAGAAAACAAACTTAATAAAATGAAAATCCCCATGCCTCTAGTTCAGCTTGCCTAAAATCTAATTTATAAAAAGCAAATTGCTAAAATGATAAATTTTTTCGATGTTGAATGTCAAGCAGATGTTATTAATCTGCAGGATGAAATACCTATGATCATGTTCGGTCCACATATCRAAAACACTAAGGATTATGTTGGTCCATTTTATATTACACTAAATGTGCATGACCATTTACTACACAATTGTATGTTAGATTCTAGGGCCTCTCTTAATTTAATGCCTAAAATTATCATGGAGAAATTGGGCCTCAAAATTACTAGACCTTATCAAGACCTGTACTCATTTGATTCCAGGAAAGTTAAGTGTCATGGCACTATTAAAGACTTGGTAGTAAATCTTGCACAGATCCCTGTAAAAACTATCCTGCTGGATGTAGTCATTGCTGACGTCCCTGCCAAGTACGACAGAGAGAATAGGATGGCATTTACTATAAGTGACCCAAAAAACCCCAACAATTACCCATTGTATGTTGTCGATCAATATTTAGGAAATTGTATTTTATCTATAGATGATGATTTCGAAGAATGTACAGAAGAAGAAAATAAAAAAGTAGAAAAAACAAATAAAAGTGTAAATAGTAGAGAAGGAGTATGGAAATTGTTTTTTGATGGTGCTTCATCCTATGAAGGAGCAGGTGATGGAGTGTCATTTGTAGCACCAGGATATGAGTACGTTATCCCCTTTTTAGATAGATTACGGTGGGAAATTGATTATATGAATAATGTATGTGAGTATGAAGCTCTAGTCTTAGGATTAGAGGCTGCTAGAAAGTTAAAAATTGAACATCTAATAGTTTATGGTGATGCAGAGATTATTGTGAAACAAATAAAGAAACAATATCAAGCTAAGCATCCAAGGTTGAGGTCATACAAAAATTGCACCTGGTATTTGATAGAGAATTTCTTCTCATCCTTTAATATTCACTATATTCCCAGAATGGAAAATCAGCAAGCAGACTCTTTAGCCAAAGCTGCAACGACCTTTGTACCACCTACTGTCTTAAAACTGAAATATCATATTGAAATGAGACATGGGACTTCGATCTTGAATATCATTCAACACTGGAAAGTCTTTGAAGATGATGAGTAGATCAAACAGTTTCTGGAGATGGTTGATGAGTTTTTTGAAACACACATAGATCAGAAAAACCAAAATGATCCCGTTTGGGTTATGCAAGACGGTGAAGACCCTAAAAAATTCCAAGATAATATTTCAAACCATCGTATGCTCATGCTTAAGAACAATCAGATTCCCAGGGGTCTGTAACCCTTAGAGAGATTGTTTGACCAAGAAGACATACCCTTAAATTCTACCTTATGACCTCAGCCCGAAGAGGTTAAAGACTGTGATATAGGAACTAAAGAGGATCGTAAACTAGTCAAGATATCTATATACCTTCCAACCCAAATGAAGAATAACTACGTCGAGTTTCTCAAACAATACAAGGATGTTTTTGCTTGGTCCTATGATGATTTGAAAACTTACGATACCTCTGTAATTGAACACAATATTCCTTTGAAACATGGTATCAAACCTTTCAGGCAGAAACTCAAACAAATAAATCCTATTCTCCTGCCAGTGATAGAAAGGAAATTCAAGAAGATTCTTGATGCGAAGATTATCGTTCCACTCAGATATTCTGAATGGGTAGCAAATTTGGTAACTGTCAGAAATAAAAATGGCGAAATAAGGCTCTGTGTATATTTTAGAAACTTAAATCGGTCTTCCCTCAAAGATAACTACCCACTAAAAAAAATGGATCATGTCCTCGAAAAAGTAGTCAGAGCTAACAGAATGTCCATGATTGATGGTTTTTCCAGATACAATCAAATTGTTGTCCATGAAGACAACAAAGAAAATACTATGTTTACCACTCTGTGGGGAACTTTCATGTATGACAAAATGTCATTTGCATTGATGAACGTAGGGGATACGTTATAGAGAGCGATGGATATAGCTTTCATCGATGAAATAGACAAATTTGTTATTATTTACTTAGATGATCTAAAAAAAAATCCAAGTCTGATGTAGAACACCTGGTTCACCTCAAGCAAACTTTTGACAAATGCAGAAAATTCGATTTGTATCTTAACCCTAAGAAGTCACATTTCTATGTGCAAGAAGGCACAATTTTGTTCCATATAGTTTCAAAATATGGAATCAAGATTGATCCTAAATGAGTCGAGGCTATTGACATGATAAACACTCCTAGAAATAAGAAAGAAATCCAATCTTTCCTAGGGAAGATAAGTTTTTTGAGAAGATTTATCCCTAACTTCACTGAAAATGTCAAATTGATTATAGATATGTTGAAAAAGGACATAGAAGTGAAGTGGACTACAGAATCTAAAGCGTCTTTCGAGCGAGTCAAGAAATCTATAGGCGAAGCACCTGTGTGAGCCAGTCCAGACTATACTAAAGAATTATTGATCTTCTCCTCCATGTATGAACATATTATCGCAGTGGTGCTATTGCAAAAGAACGAAGACGATTTTGAGAAACCGATAGCCTTTTTTAGTAAAAGCCTCAGGGATGGAGAATTAAAATATGATATACTTGAAAAACAAGCCTATGTAATGGTGAAATCTCTCCAAGATTTCAGGACATATGTGCTACATTCCAAAATAATCGCTTACGTACCAACAAGTGTCATCAAAGACATCTTGGTCCAACCAGATAGTGATGGAAAAAGAGGTCAGTGGCTAGCTAAAATTCAGGAGTTTGATCTAGAAGTAAAGTTGACCAAACTAGTCAAAGGTCAATGCCTGGCGAAATTGTTAGCTGAATCAAATTTCAGGGTGCTCAAGATAAATCATCTGGAATCACACGGGTATCTCTTAGATATAGATGATTTTGATGATCAAACACCTATGACTCATATTCAAGGTAGATTTTCTTCCTCTACATGGTATTGTGACATTTTTTCATACCTCCTTACCCTTCAGTGCCCGGATTACATGACTTCGTCCAAAGCAAGAACTTTGAAGCTACACGTAGTCAAATATTGTATTATTGATGCCCAATTGTACTAGAAGGACCCTCTAGATTTCCTGTTAAGTTTCTTAATAGCATCAGAAATAAAAGGTGTAATAAATGAATTTCATGAAGGAGTGTGTGAAGGAAACCACGCCTGGAGGGAAACGACCTACAAGATTTTAAGAGTTGGATATTATTGGCCCAAATTATTTACTAATGTTAATGCCAAGGTCAGAGCCTACAACTCTTGCCAACTATTCTCTAGAAAGAAGAAGTTACCTGCACTTCCTTTAATCCCAGTCAAAACAAAAGCTCATTTTCAACAATGGGATCTGGACTTCATCGGAGAAATCCACCCACAATCAAGCGCCCAACATAAATGGATTTTGACCGCTACCAATTATTTCACGAAATGGGTCGAAGACATTCCAACTTGGAATTCCACAGAGTTGGTAGTTATAAATTTCTTGGAAGAGAACATCCTATAAAGATTCGGTTATCCTAGAAAAATAGTCAGTGACAATGCCCAAACTTTCAAATCTATGGAAATGGTCAATTTTTTCCAAAAATAAAACATTGTGTTAGGACATTCTACAACCTATTATCCTCAGGGAAATGGATTGGTTGAATTTTCCAACAAAATCTTGATGACTATAATCAAAAAGGTGTTAATAGAAAATAAGAAGGCTTGGCACGTTCACTTGAAATACACCTTATGGGCAAATCGAATCGACACCAAGAAATCAATAGGTATGTCCCCTTTTCAAATAGTTTATGGTATTGACATCGTCTTTCCCATCAATATTTCTCTTCTTGTGATGAATCTATGGCAAGATGAAAATGAAGAGCCTAACGACGTTACCAGAAGGATAAATCAAATAATTGAAGTCCAGCAAAATAGGGCCGAAGTAGATCACAAACTTCAGAAGTAACAAGACAATATGAAAGCCCTGTTTGATAAGAAGGCTAAAGACAAGGAGTTTCTGACTAGAGATCTGGTTCTAAAGTAAGATGTTAGAAAAGAAGATGCAGGGAAGCATGGCAAGTTCGATCATCTCTGGTTCGGGCCATTCAGAATTGCAACTACTGAGGGAAAAAATTCGTTCTTATTAGAAAATCTCAATGGAAAAACTCTTGATGCCCCTATCAACAAGTGTTATCTAAAACCTTTTATGTAATTATCATGTTTCATATTCCCATTGTATATACCATTTTTGGTTTCCTTTTTCAATTTGCAATTTCATTTTCTTTTGTACATTATCTAAATTTTACTTTTTCGTTGTAAATAAACCAAGTCTTATTTGATATCATAAAAGAAAAATATAAAATAGTTGTACAACATATTATTTCTATTCTGTGAAAATTTTTGACTCTTCCCATTTTGCTCCCATGCAGCATACTTACTATCAGATGAGAAATGAGAAGGTATCGGAATCCAACACTTAGTTTTCAAAACATTTGTTTTCTCTCAAAACAGGTGATGAATTAATAATTGGTTTGATTGAAAATATAAATGAAATATGAGGTATGAACTCCTATACTTATAGTTCAAGCTAAAACTCTAAGGAAATATTATCGGATATAAACAAGGGTCTACTCATGTAAATATAGTCACCTGATCAAGGATTAGAAAAGTATAAATCTGCAAATTAATTCTGAATCCTTATCCGAATCAAATGAAAATAAAAAATAAAAAAAAATAAAGAGAAAAAGAAAATAATAATAAAAAAGGGCTTAAAAGAAAAGCTTGATAATCAAGAAGTGAACTTGTGTGGAAATGAGATTCTTTTGCGTCTGACCCTGTGATTCCTCATTCTGTTTCATTTTTCCTATCCTCGAGCTTTTATTCTATTCTGATTTTCACTACATGTCCTTAAGTCTTCATAGAAAGAAAGAATTTCTCCTTGAATTTGAAAACTTAAAAACATATCTTCAAAACAAGATTGGGAGAAAATCTTTATGCTCCTTTTATTTTAACTGAAAGAAAGTATTTCTAGGACAATCCTGATAACTTTATCTCTTCTAACAGATTTCAACTGATTATTTCACTCAAGTCCAATCCCTAGAAAATAAAAATTCCCATAAAATCTTCCCTATAGGCAAAGATGTATTGAAGATCGGGAGAGATTTAGTTCGTAGTACAATAAAACATTGTTGATAGAACTTCACTGTTAAAATTTAAGCAGATATCATCCCTTATATGATACATATAAATTGATTATCCCCACTTCAAAAATATAAAAAATATAAGACAGGTGGTGAAAGGAAATTCATAAAATGATTGCCCCCATCTAGTCCAAGACAAATGGTGAAAGGAAATTTGTAATTCGATTTACCCCATTTTTTCCAAAAGAGATGATGAAAGGAAATTCATGTAATGATTTCCCTCATCTCAATAAACTGAAAAAGTGCTAATTGAAGTGGTGAAAGGAAATTCAATGGGATGTGTAGATAACTTCACTCGGGTACTGAACAAGCTCGCTGACAGTGAAGTAATATATATGATATATGTAAGGTTGGCATACACATATATAATATACTTTGGTATCTAGTTCTCTTTCCGGTAATATTTACATTCTAAACCAACAAGGGATTCCCTAAATAAATTGTTAAAATTACTTATCCTTGATGCGAACTAAATCGACCAAAGTCTGATATTTCAGTTAAAGTTGTTTTGATTATATTAAACAAATCCAAACTCAATTTTAGGAAAAGGAAATTATTAATAACATGACTTGAGATCAATAATTAGATGTGTTTTGAAGGTTTTCTCAGATTCGGTTGAAGTTCAATTTTTCTCTGTATGATTATTTCCCAAGGTGTTTCCCAGAAATGCAATAATGACTCCATTTACCCAATAAAGGCACTTGGTATGTTGTTCTTCCACGTCTCAAAGGGAGACGGGATCCCCATATGGAGCCTATGTTGGAACACATATAATCGTGAACTTTTGATCTTTACATTATCCACTTCATGAAAATATAATCTCTCCCAAAACGACAACTTAGGAAATAACTTTCAAATTTTAAATCAAACTCATTTCTGGTTAAATATTAACAAGGCACGTGTAGTATCCGTCGTTGATGAAATTTTTTGGTTTGATCGAACGATCCTTATTTCTCTGGAGTTTTGGAGCCACCTAATTTTTTAAGAAGCAAATCGTTATAGGTCTCTTTGGAGCTTCATGCTTCGAGCCTTTCGATAAGTCTTCATGATAAAATCCTCGAAACCTGAAAGTGTCCATTATCCCTTTTCCTAAACCTTTAAAGGACACATGTCGTTGTACGCATGTATTTTTGAGTCTTCCCTGAGTTGACACATGGCACCCATTTATGATTTTTTCATTTGAAGATTCATACAATTCCAAGTAACACATGGAAACTCCCTTTTCTCGACACATCATCTAGAAGGACATCATCCGTGACATGTCACTATGGGAGACAACCCTTCAGAAATATAAAAAAGAACTAATTCGGAAATCAACGAAGCACTAAAATGCCGAAGTATTAAACTCTAATTAATTAAGTTAATCATGGTCAAAAGATAATTAATGACTCCTCACTTTGGGGTTCGGACGTTTTCCCTTCATCATATCCTAAAGCCTTCGAAGTCTGAACCTCCGAAACACTTAAAGTTAAATATGATTAATTAAATCTTAAAACCGATTATCGGGTAACTAATCACTTCTCATTTTCAGGTTTCAGGGATTTTCCCTCAAGCTACATTTGAATTTCCCGAAGTCTGAACCACCAAGACACTCAAAATTAACGCACTTGTTAAACATGATTAATTAAAGTGTTAAAAATGATTATTTGGGGATTAACCTTTGTAGATTCGGGGTTCAGATAATTCTCACTCTATCTCATTTAAATTTCTTGATAATAAACCGCCGAATATTAATGGAATTTATGACTAATTAACAGTAGTAATTCAAACATGGATCACAGATCTCTAGGTAATATTTTCCATTAAAGACTGAAAATTTGTTTGTCAGTAAAGATATGCTAGAATCAATGCATCTAAAGTGAATAAAAACACTTAGATTTTGAATTCATTTTCACGTTTCACAAAGTAGCAAGTTTTATAAGATTGAGAAGCTCACGCAATTCCTCTATAACAGGTAGCCTTGTTATGTTTTCTTGATATCATGGCACCATGAAAAATGATGAAGAAGCCTGATGCGGTTGGTGAAGGTTCAAATCCAAACGCGAATGTTCTGTCGGATACTACACCGCGAGCCATAGACACTGTGAAATCTTGGACATAGGTGTTCGAGCTTCTGGAGCATGATATTATAAACTACCTAGAAGATTCTAGTGAGGAAGTAGAAGACACTGATGAAGCTAAAATCAGCTATATAGCTCATTCAGAGCTACACAATATATTTGTGTGCCTGAGACTCATGCCATACAACGACATAAGGCGACCAAACCAGGAGAATCACCAATAACCAGGAAGTTTTTGTTGGTTCATTCCGACCGGAACACCTCCAAGTAATGTATAATCTATCTCCCGAACCTAAATATATTTACATTACTATATTTATGTTAGAGTTTGAGAAACGGAATGCATACCATATGATAAGAGTTATCCCAATATAATCAAGTCCTGGTGGGGGCACCCAGAGAAGTTCAGGGACAACACTCATGGCGTGTATGCCACGGTGTCATTGGACACTCACATGATTTATGTAGCTATGATGCTCGTAGATTTTCCGGGAAAAAAAGCCCTACTCAATTCCTAATGGAATGGGTATCGATTATGCCTGAGGTGGTCAAGGGCTACACATTTAATTGGGCCAAAATTTTATTAGACAACTTGGCCAAGGAGAATACTAAATACAAAATGGTGAAATCAAAGGGGCATCCCACCCATTTCTATATGTATGCGTATGTAATGAATGCCATCTGTTTCCTGACTCCTTTCTCATTGATGAATTGGAGTTGGACCCCGACCAATGCAGAGTCGATTGAATTTTATCATTCCAAGTTGTGGGAGGAAAAAACAAAAGATTTATTTTACGAATTTTATCACAATGTAGTGGTCCATGTCCATGTAGCCTTNCATCTGATGTGAATAAAAACACTTAGATTTTGAATTCATTTTCACGTTTCACAAAGTAGCAAGTTTTATAAGATTGAGAAGCTCACGCAATTCCTCTATAACAGGTAGCCTTGTTATGTTCTCTTGATATCATGGCACCACAAAAAATGATGAAGAAGCCTGATGCGGTTGGTGAAGGTTCAAATCCAAATGCGAATGTTCTGTCAGATACTACACCGTGAGCCATAGACACTGTGAAATCTTGGACATAGGTGTTCGAGCTTCTGGAGCATGATATTATAAACTACCTAGAAGATTCTAGTGAGGAAGTAGAAGACACTGATGAAGCTAAACTCAACTATATAGCTCATTCAGAGCTATACAAGATATCTGTGTGCCTGAGACTCATGCCATACAACGACATGATAATATGGGCCTTGGAGAACATCGACGACCAAACCAGGAGAATCACCAATAACCAGGAAGTTTTTGTTGGTTCGTTCCGACCGGAACACCTCCAAGTAATGTATAATCTATCTCCCGAACCTAAATATATTTACATTACTATATTTATGTTAGAGTTTGAGAAACAGGAATGCATACCATGTGATAAGAGTTATCCCAATATAATCAAGTCCTGGTGGGGGCACCCAACGAAGTTCAGGGCCAACACTCATGGCGTGTACGCCACGGTGTCATTGGACACTCACATGATTTATGTAGCTATGATGCTCGTAGATTGTCTGGGAAAAAAAGCTCTACTCAATTCCTAATGGAATGGGTATCGATTATGCCTGAGGTGGTCGAGGGCTACACATTTAATTGGGCCAAAATTTTATTAGACAAATTGGCCAAGGAGAATACTGAATACAAAATGGTGAAATCAAAGGGGCATCCCACCCTTTTCTATATGTATGCGTATGTAATGAATGTCGTCTGTTTCCTGACTCCTTTCTCATTGATGAATTGGAGTTGGACCCCGACCAATGCAGAGTCGATTGAATTTTATCATTCCAAGTTGTGGGAGGAAAAAAAAAAAGATTTATTTTACGAATTTTGTCACAATTTAGTGGTCCATGTCCATGTAGCCTTATATGTTCATCCACTCCTTCGCATTTCAGACAAAATTATGGGGAATCTCGAAAAACTAGTAGATTGGTTCATTGAAGAAAACTTCTCTTATATCAGGGTGTTCGGATGCTCAGTCCCTCCCCATGTTCTCCTGAGATTTTTACCAGACCGTCTATATGTTGAGAAGAAGCTTACCAGACATTAATGGGGGGCATCAGCAAGGAGCTAAAGGAAGCTCAAAAAAAGGTATGGCCTACCTTCCCTCTCAAGGTCGGTATGTTTTTTCTGTTGGATTTCGGTCACTCAAAAGTGGAGGCCGCATCTTTGGAAGATGTCAAATTTGTTGTGTAATGTTCCCCAAATTTACCAAATAATTAAAAAAAATTCTTAGGGACATTAAAACTCCTTTCTCTTCGAACAACTTATCTTGAAAGACTTACAGTTATTATAAGTAGGTAATTGTCATCACTATTAATTTTCGCAAGGTTTATGTTTTCCAGTTATCAATACTACTAACTGCCATTATAACAGATTCTATCTTTGAGTTATTTCACACTGCACAATAATCCTATACATAAAGTTCAAGGGTAAATTCGCTATACCATAGCCTCTTTAATCACTAACATATCTAATATGAGTATAAAGGTTAGTAAAATCCCACTAGCCTTATATTATCTCCATACTCTAAACATTGTCATTTATATATATTAAAGCCCACTAGTATTATAATCTTTTCCATATATGTATTAAAATTTATAATATATATAGGACCCTTGGTATTATACCCATTTTTATGCATAAACATCCATGTTAGAGTACAAAAGAAAACCCCACTCGAATTATGAAAATCCATATGCATAGACATTGCTCATATCATATAGGGTCTATACAAATTTGAGTTTAAATCATGTAACTTTAACGATAATGTTACAAACCTTAACATAATGGTGATTTTATGTTATTTTTTTTAATTGGCCGAACAATAGGTCTTGTGAACACTGGTCGTGACTAAAATCCCGGTCATTATTAACACAGTTTTCCTTCTGAATGTTTTTAATGATAACGAACTGTTAGTCATATGATTATCAGTTGCCATTGTTACGAATTCCCCAACGAAAAACCGTTACCCATCCAAGTTGATAACATGATAAACTCGGAAGGTAAAACCTTCAATAGAACGATACATGGTGCAATTAGAGGGTACGGTCGTAACCCTACTTAACTTCCCTCATACTCTGTAATAAATTTAGTACGAAGTTGAAACAGGGATGTAAGACACAGATTTAAATTTCCTGTCTAACCCATTAATGGTCGCCTGCAATAGTACCTTCCAGGAGCTGACTATCGACCACTGTGTCCAATATAGGTCAACCACCTCTGTCGTGTCACATGACATGGTACTATTGCATAGCCCTCACTAAAACTACTCTGGAGAAATCGAGGTAGGTCATTGTAACACTTCCCTCCAAAGATGTTGGGTGGTTTTGCTATGCGTGATGTTCATTCCTTCATTCTTGGTTATCACAGTGGTATTCCCATCTTGAATACTGGTGGGAGAGGCTCCAGGCATTCTGGTGTTCCTAATGCACTTGAAAAGGTAAATTCATGCACCCATACATCACATTAGCACTATAATTGGTTGTTCTTTTTCTACGTAGCTTATCATATTGGTCTGTCCCTCTTTTTTCAGTTCTTGAGCTAGGGTTTTATAGGGTTTCTTTTAAGGGTTCACAACTTCCTGGTTATCTCATTGTATTAAATCATTTCTCTTGTAATAAAATGTGTTATTAAGTTATCCTCGGTCTTCAATGGTTTTGCGTTTATCCTTTAAGGAATAAATCTTAGACCTTCAGTCTCATTCTATGATACCCTTGGATTAAAGTATAGAGTTTACTAAAATGAATACCTTCACTCGCAAAGGTATGAGGGTTTTGTCGGCCGAGCCGTGACCTCGAGCTCCTTTCTCTTTGGTTATACTTGAATTTTTGTTTAAAATATTCTTGGCATACCTCTCGCCTGAGAATCCCTTGGTTAAAATATTTCTCTGGTTCATATAGTCACTCTTAAGTCTACTTATGGTATTTACTGAAGGCGTAAGTCTATATTTAAATTCTTGACTTACTATGTGATGAGTCTCCTAGATTTTGAAAGAGACAACTGGAATGAGTCCCCGAACCATCAGTTTTTGAATGAAGTTATGCATCCAAGGCTTATGTGAATTATTTCTCCCTCGAATTTAAATGATGTAACCCATTTCCTATGAATGTGGTAAAGTTTTCTTATTACTGTGTAGAGTTTAATAACGGATTCATTACTCTAAATCTATACATATTACTCATACTTATATAGAAATTGTTATAGTCAAAAGGCCTCCATTGTGTGTAAATGTTCCAAAATCAAATTTTATTTAAAGATATTACTCCAAGCTCTCTGTTCTAGAATTCTGTGTTTGAACCTGTCTATTTGCATTTCTTCAACGTAAAGAGAAAATTAGAATTGAAGTATCTGATTGGGAATTAATCACCTCTATGGGTCATGTACCAAACT
>JASDQU010025248.1:41058-54790 GCA_032191745.1 Picea mariana
AACCATCATTAATCCCCATATCTTTTGGAATCATAGCCCCCATTATTGTACTCCTTACCCTTCTAGCATTCAATGGTGTATTTCATTTTATTATTTTCAATGTACAATGTTTACATATTACATTGCTTGTCCCTTTTCCATTCATAATATTTTCAAGGATAAAATGGTACATTGTGGATCAAAACTAGGGTGTTACACTCTAGTAGGCCATATCAATATAAGGGTCCCATGTGGTGGTTCAAGGATGTGTTCATGGCATAACAACGTAAAAATATTTGTGGGTTGTAGGTGTTATTCATGATGTTTGAGCCAAAGAACATTCATTTAGGTAAAAATGGCATTATTGTCCTCCCTTGACCTTAGTTATACCTTAAGACCCATTCTTGGCTCACAACTAACCTAGTCATGGTGGACATATCCCACTTGGAGGTGACTAATACCCTACACAAATCATATGTGGTTGTTCGAGRACTCTTCCATGKTGCTTGAGCCTACTAAGCAAGGATTTGGGCTAGAGGCTCTTTCTTCCCTCACTCAACTATGGTTAAGAAMCCAATACMCATCCATGATGCCCAAGACCTCATAATGGCACTCATATCCAACTCAAAAAAATACCAAAGACTCCCTAGAGAGGGCTCATGTCATGGATTCTAGGTGAACTATTAATGGAAAATGAGCTTAAGAATGTTTAATTAGATATTATGGCCCTTATTTCCCCACTTACCATGTTTAGGCTTTGACAACCATTTATGCTACATAAAACCTACTCTTGGCATATCCGACTCGAAGGTTTGTAAAGAACCCCAAAAAGGACTCATGTGTTGGTTCAAGAATTCCTTCAAATCTCTTGAGCTTAAAAAGATTCAACCATATCCCAAGGCACGCATTATCCTTCATCAACCATGGATAAATCCCCATAGCCAATCCTCGTAGCCAACCCTTGGTGCATAAAACCTCATAATGGCACCCATATCAAACTCTATTGCCAAATACCCCTTAGAGAGGGTTTGCGTTGTGGTTTGCAAGTTTTGTTCATGGATATTGAGCAAATCTATTTTCAGTTTCCCTAACCATGACACTTCAACTCAAGAAGATTCATTTAGGGTTAAGCCTCTTGTTTCCCAAATTAACTATGTTTTCATCCAAAGACCCACTTGGTTTTACTAATAAATCTCAAAACAATTCAACTTGGAATATGTGAACATGTTTTTAAAGTGTTTACACATACACATACTTAAAATTTTCAACGAACATACATTCTCATTGCAATGATTTCAAGAAACAACTATGTATAAGCGTCCATATACAACTAAAATGTTGATTTAAATAGTTTTAAAAATTGTTAATGCTATGTTTGGGGTGGTGATGGTATGTTTTGGGTGGGGTAGGTAATTTTCAAACAAATGATAAAGATATAGGAACCATATTTTGATTTTACATGTTTATTTTAAATCTATTTTCATAAGATGTTTGGTTTTGGAGATAGTCTTGATAATTTTATCATTGCACTTAGCTACCTGATCTTCTTGAATGCAATGATAGGGTAGTTTTTATATATATGATGCAGTGTTTAGGAATGTTTAGCGAAATCAATGATTTCTCCAGGGAGAAAGTCAGTTTCCAAGTCCGGTGAGGGAGTCTGATCAAATCCAAGTTAACTGGGATGGAGTGAGGATTCCCTACTCTGCTATGAGAGAGAGAGTCAGATGGAGGAAGAATCAAATATGTCAAATAGAAATAAGCAATTAATCCATTGATGTTCATTAAATAAATGAAAAACTGGATAAATTTAGTACCTACAACATATCGAAAAACTCTTATTACAAACAGTCAAAGTCTCTCTAGTCTTGTTTCGAGCCTCATCCTTTTAAAATCATAGCATTTTGAATTCGTTATTTTGATCCAAGTAAACTAAGTAGGAATGGATCCATGACACATGGATATGAGTCCAAAAGTACGGAGAAGCACATATGGGTGTCTACAATCCATTGTAACAACAAAAAATCACTAAAACACAATCACTCATAAGCATAACAGTCTCATTCTTAGAATAAATATTGTCATCCCAACTCCTAGGGATAACTAAGGAGATGATGTCTAGAGGCCCTTGTTGGACACACCGACCACACTTAGAGGGGCGGTGAATGAGTGTGGACCTCTTTTCCCAAAACTTCCCTCTTACACAAAACTCATTAGTTAGCAATCACTTATTTACTCATTACTTCTTGTTGTCATTTATAATCAGTCATATGTGAACATATATCAGCAATATATCATCAACAAATCATCACCACAAGGAACACAAAGAACACAAGATGTATGCACAATTTTCTTTTATTACAGACTTCAATCCTTGGGGTTTTTCAACAACAACTAAATAGAACACAACTCTACAAGAGCACCAGCTCTATATGCAAGACTCAACTTACATCCTCAACACCAACTGAGATGAGGCAACAATCCTCCACAGATATCAATGTCACGGGTACGCAACATGTTAGTAGTGCAGCCCATGTGTTTACGCACCCTGGCTCACTACAACCCACGTATGTACGTGGTCATCTATATTACAACCTATATATTACCTCTGAGCAATTGGGGTTTTTCATTTCATCACATACTCATATACTTTACAACCTGCAATCATATTGATCCATGTGGATATCAGTGGCCACCCACCTTTTCAATCTAGCTCAAAACAACTTTCTGGCAATTTTTGTAATTTACTATTTTTAGCAGTTTTTCGATTCCTGAACTTCCGGAGTCATTTTGAGGCCCTAAATGACATTTTTTTGGGTATGTTGCAGTTGGGTAATTTCTTAATGAAATTTCCATCAACTATTGTAGTCATTGGATAGATCTTTCCAAAGGGCTATCGTACACCTAAAACGAAGATTGTATGCAAAAGTTATGACCTCAAGAAGTTGATGTACTGACTTACCCAAACGGGGCCCACATGACTTTTGGCGCTTCATCTCCTAGGGTTAGGTTTTTGGATGTCTAGGGTTTTTGACACTCTTGTTTATTGTAAAAATTCCTTCAGAGCCTCATTGTAATAATCTTCTTGAGAATGAGCACAGCCATCCCATCTCTTTTGAGAGATAAGCCATCACCATTCCAGCAAGCTTGTTTTCCGCTGCATTTTACAGTTTCATCTTATTTCCTTATTGAATAGAAAACCAGTTTTATTGTATTTTTGTTATTCTGTGTTAAGCATATGTTAATAATCAGTAGTCATTTCATTTTGCTCATAAAATCCGAATCAGTGGTATCAGAGCGGTCTGCTCCTTGTCGTCTTAATGCATGTCCGCAACGAGGTCAGAGTACAAAGAATTGGGTCTCGAGATTGTTTCTCTTGAGGACCAAAGCTCTCGCATGCCCAAGCAACCTCTCATGGCAGGAGAAAAAAAATATGACGGGACAAGAGATCCTTTCAAAATGTTGCTTGAGGAATCCCTCATGCAACAGAGGAACGAGATGATAGATGGTTTCACGCAAATCATTCAGCGACTACCAACAAACAACGCATCTTCTTCGAGCGGAGGCGCCGCCCCCTTCAAGGTGAAAATAAACTTTGATATTCTTGTATATGAAGGTTAGATAGACGTAGATGGTGTAGACAAGTGGTTGAATATACTAGAAGGTTATTTTTCTTTCCATAACTTTTCGAATAGAGAAAAGATTACTTTTGCACTCCTCAAAGTTGTTCCCCATGTCAAAGATTGGTGGGAAAATTTCTATGAGCAAAAGGAAATAGAGGAAACCTCATTATTTACAGTCACAACCACCTGAGAATCCTTTGGGGATGCTATTAAGAAACAATACTACCTTGTTGGATGTTATGATGACTTGTATACCAAATGGACCACACTGCGGCAAGAAAGAGACCAAGCAGTGCTAGAGTTCACAAATATCTCCTATACCTTGTGCACCAAAATGGGTATCAAAGATTCAAAGTGACATCTGGTGCTCAAGTATCATGGTGATCTCCATAGATACATCCAGACCAAAATGGAATTTCTGGACATCTCGTCCTTGGGCGCAGCCTACGGATATGTCGTCAAAATTGAGCAGAAGCTCAAACAAAAGACACGACAATTTGGGTCCGGGAACCCCTCACAGCAAAAGATAGGAAAAGAAAGCCCCAACCCATAGAACAAAGGACAGAGGAAATATGAACAGTATCAAGACAACCAGTCCAAGCCGCAAGTAAAGAAGGACACTAGAAAGATAATGAAAGATACTGGGAAGTGGTGCAACTTCCATAAGAGCCCTTGGCATAACACTACTGACTATCACTCAAAGAAGTCACTTGTGGCTGAAGTGAAAGCCTCTGAATCAGATGTAGGTTCTGACTCTAATTCAGAACTAGAAAGGCGAAGATAGATCATTGATGCAGAAACCAGTGCCACCGTTGCTACCACCAAGCTCCAGCCTGATGAACCAGATGAGCCAAAATAAGGAGAGCACCTCTTCCATTCACAGATGTGGGTAAAAGGCACCCTTCTACACTTCATCGTTGATAGCAGTAGCCAGAAGAACCTCATATTAGCAGATTTTATCAAGCAGCTGGCCCTACCAACACGGCAAACCCACAACCCTACACCATTGGATGGCTTCGTCAAGGAAGCAATCTCCGTGTCAGGAAACAGTGCCGACTGTTGTACAACATCAAGCTCTTCAAAGACAAGGTATTGTGTGATGTTTCACCTCTCGAAGTTTGTAATGTTCTTTTGGGCCAACCTTATTTATGGAAACATCATGCTATATATGAGTCTAGTCCTTGTAGTGTTATTATTACTTTGAACATGAAATTGTACAGGATACTCGAGGCAGTCCCACCTAGTGTTATTTCGTTGATCTCTACCAAGCAATGCAAGAAGGTCATCTATCAAACGGGGAAGTTTGTCTTCTTCATGATTCGCTCTTAGAATGAGTGAAAGATCACAGCCAATGGGCCAGTCTATTTCCGCTCTACGTTAGAGAATGAGGATATCAAGTGACAGATCCAGGAACTGCTCCACAAGGGGCACATTCGCCCCATCTCATCACCTTGTGGGAGCCCAATCGTGCTGCTATAGAATAAAGATGGAACCTGGAGACTCTGCATTGATTGTCGGGCCTTCAATAAAATCACAGTCAGAAACTGGTACCCAATTCCATGAATTGACGACCTCCTTGATAAACTCATGGGGGCCAAATACTTCAGTAAGATTGATCTGAAGTTTGGCTACCCCCAGGTCCCGATAGAACAAAAAAATGTATGGAAGACCACCTTCAAGTCAAAGGAAGGCCTTTTTGAATGATTGGTCATGCCCTTTGGTTTGACAAATGGTCCAGCCACTTTCATGAGGATGATGGACGATATCTCGTGACCATTCACCAATAATTTTGTAGTGGTGTATCTGGATGACATATTCATTTACAACAAGTCTTGGGTAGAACACTTGCAACATATTCAGCAGGTTCTACACACCCTCCAACAACACAAGCTATACGCCAACTTGGAAAAATGCTCCTTCATCATGGACATGGACCATTACCTGGGATACATTGTTGATCAACATGGTGTACATGTGGATCTAGTCAAGATCCAAGTCATCCGTGGCTATCCATCCCCAACCACACTCACTGAGCTTCGGAGCTTCTTGGGCCTTGCCAATTTCTACCACAGGTTCGTGTTAGGATTCTCCCATATTGTATGGGCCCTTAGCCAAATAACCGAGGGTGGTGGTAAGGAAAAATTTGCGTGAGGCCAGTCCCAACAACAAGAGTTCGATGATATGAAGTAGTGCTTGTGCTTAGCACCATTACTTTCACTGCTGGACCTGCAACAACCCTTTGAGATCGAGACAGATGCTTCAGACTATGTTGTGGGTGCCATTGTCACTCAGCATGGACACCCCATGGCCTATCATAGTGAGATACTATCATATGTTGTCTGTAAGTACCCTACTTACGACAAAGAAATGTACTCCATTGTGAAAGCCTGCCGCCAGTGGAGACATTACATTCTTGGGAAGGAGACAGTCATCCACATTTATCATAAGCCATTGCAGTTCATGCAGAAAAAAGGAAAATTATAGAATGACCTCCATCAAAAGTGGTCCACATACTTACAACAATTCCACCTCAACATCAAGTATAAAATAGGAAGCACCAACTGCATTGTTGATTACCTCAGTAGACCGCTAGTCGCGAGACTCGCCACGATGCTAGACTCTTGCGGCCATGAGACCTCTGGATGGACTCAACTCTATGAGACAGACCTGGACTTCAGCAACACCTACCAAATGTTGGTTGCAAAGACAGTTTTTGATGATTTCCATCTTCAGGATGGGTTATTGTGTCATTTGGGCCATATCTGTGTTCCATCAAGTGAACGAGAGAAGATGATATGGAAATCCCACTACAGTCAAGTTGCAGGACACTTCGACACCAAAAAGATAGTAGTGATGCTACATAAACATTTCTACTGGATGAAACATCGACAGGAGGTCAGTGAGTATATCAAGTGCTACACTGCCTGCGCTATTTCCAAACTGACCACTAAGAAATAGGGCATGTACACCCCTCTTCCTACTCTTGACAGGCCATGGGAATCCATCTCAATGGACTACATGTCGGGCCTCCTCTCCACCAAGCAGGGAAATGACTTTGTTTTTGTGGTTGTTGATCACTTTCCTAAGATAGCGATTATGTTTACCTGCAAGAAGAACATCACAACAGAAGAAACTGCCAAGATATTTTTTGAACGAGTATGGGTACATTTTGGAATCCCACAAACCATTATCTCAGATTGAGACAGTCGATTTCTTAGCACATTTTGGTCAAGCCTCTGGTCACTGTTGGACACCAAGCTCACCAAATCCACGGCCTTCCACCCCCAGAAAATTGCCCAACATGAGGTCATAAATTGGATGATCGTGCATAACCTGTGCATGTATAATTCCAAGAACCCTTGCGCATGGGATGAGAGTCTTCCCTATGTCCAAAATAGCTACAACTTAGCCTTGCATAGCTCAACCGGCCACATCCCCTTTCAGGTGGGGTTGGTATTCCAACCATTGGGTCCCATAGATGTTGCACTTCCCCTTGCGATCACCTCGATCGACTCATCTCCTGCTCCAACTGAAGTTGACAATACCACCTGGTTCATTGAGTGGATCCAACACATCCACCAACAGGTTCACGATATCCTACAGAATTCCAATGACAAGTACAAGCAACGCCATGATCAACATTGGGTGGAACATAGGTTTCAGGTGGGTGACAAATTTTGGTTGCACTTGTAGAAAGAACGCCTTACAGGACCCCATCAGAAGATTCTCCCACTCCGTTATGGGCCGTACACCATCACGAATGTTGTGGGGGATAATTCTTTTGAGCTCAACATTCCTCCTTTCCTTGGCCTGCACTGAGTGTTCAACGTGGAACTCCTTCGGCCTTATTCCCCACCATTATTGGACACCTCAGATGTAGAAGAACAGTTGACGCCAACAAATCTCAACCCCGATTGCATACAATAAGAATTCGTGATCATATTGTGGACACATAGATCAAGGGCACTCGACAACAAAAGATCCAGCTTTATCTAGTCATCAAAGCAGGGTAGCTCTTGCACCAAGGCAAGTGGCTCACCCGGGGCCAAATTCAGCAAAAAATTCCTCATCTAATGGGGGAACTCAATGCAATGGAGACCATTTATTCCTAAGGATGGAGGATTGATCCAGGTGGATATCGATGGCCACCCACCTTTTCCAGCTGGCTCAAAACAACTTTCTGGCAATTTTCATAATTTACTATTTTTAGCAGTTTTTCGGGACCTGAACTTCTGGAGTCGTTTCGAGGCCTTAAACAACATCTTGGCATATCCCACTCAAAGGCTTGTAAATAAACCAAAAAGGACTCATGTGTTGGTTCAATGATTCCTTCAAAGCTCTTGAGCATAAGAAGATTCAACCATATCACAAGGCACGCATTTTCCTTGATCAGACATGGATAAATCCCCATAGCCAATCCCCATAGCCAACCCTTGGAGCATAAAACCTCATAATGGCACCCATATCAAACTCTATTTCCAAATACCCCTTATAGAGGGTTTGTGTTTTCGTTTGCAAGTTTTCTTCATGGCTATTGAGCTTAAAAATTTATTTTCAGATTCCCTAACCATGACACTTCAACTCAAGAAGATTCATTTAGGGTTAATCCTCTTGTTTCCAAAACTAACTATGTTTTCATCCAAAGACCCACTTAGTTTTACTAATAAATCTCAAAACAATTCAACTTGGAATATGTGCACGTGTTTTTAAAGTGTGTACACATACTTAAAATTTTCAACGAACATGCATTCTCATTGCAATGATTTCAAGAAACAACTCTGTAGAAGCGTCCATATACAACTAAAATGTTGATTTAAATAGTTTTAAACATTGTTAATGGTATGTTTTGAGTAGGTGATGGTATTTTTTGCGTGGGGTAGGTGATTTTCAAACAAATGATAAAGATATAGGAACCATATTTTGAGCTTACATGTTTATTTTAAATTTGTTTTCATAAGATGTTTGGTTTTGGAGATAGTCCTGATAATTTTATCATTGCACTTAGCTACCTGATATTATTGAATGCAATGATAGGGTGGTTTTTATATATATGATGTAGTGTTTAGGAACTTTTTAGCAAAATCAATGATTTCTCTAGGGAGGAAGTCAGTTTTGAAGTCCAGTGAGGGAGTCTGATCAAATCCAATTTAACTAGGATGGAGTGAGGATTCCCTACTCTGCTACGAGAGAGAGTCAGATGGAGGAAGAATCAAACATTTCAAAGATAAATAAGAAATTAATCTATTGATGTTCATTAAATAAATGAAAAACTAGATAAATTTAGTACCTACAACATATCGAAAAAATCTTATTACAATCAGTCAAAGTCTCTCTAGACTTGCGTCGAGCCTCATCCTTTTGAAATCATATCATTTTGAATTCATGATTTTGACACGGGTAAAATGAGAAGGAATGGATCCTTGACACATGGATATGATTCCATAAGTGCGGAGAAGCACATATGGGTGTCTACAATCCACTGTAACAACAAAAGTTCACTAAAACACAATCACTCATAAGCATAACAGTCTCATTCTTAGAATAATTATTGTCATCCCAAACTCCTAGGGATAACTAAGGAGATGATGTCTAGAGGCCCTTGTTAGACACACCGACCACACTTAGAGGGGGGGTGAATGAGTGTGGACCTCTTTTCCCAAAACTTCCCTCTTACACAAAACACATTAGTTAGCAATCACTTATTTACTCATTATGTGTTGTTTTCATTTATAACCAGTTAGATGTGAACATATATCAGAAATATATCATTAACAAATCATCACCACAAGGAACACAAAGAACACAAGATGTATGTGCAATTTTATTTTATTACAGACTTCAATCCTTGGGGTTTTTCAACAACAACTGAATAGAACACAACTCTACAAGAGCACCAACTCTATATGCAAGAATCAACTTACATCCTCAGCACCAACTGAGATGAGGCAAAATCCCTCCATAGATATCAATCTATCACAGGTACGCGACCTGTCAGTAGTGCAGCCTACGTGTGTATGCACCTTGGCTCCCTATAGCCCGCGTATGTACGCGGTCAGTCTGTATTACAGCCTGTGTATCACCTCTGAGAAATTAGGGTTTTTCATTTCATCACATAATTAGATCCTTTGAAACCTAAAATCATATTGATCCAAGCAGATATCGGTGGCCACCCACCTTTTCCAGCTCGCTCAAAACAACTTTCTGGCAATTTTCGTAACTTACTATTTTTAGCAGTTTTTTGGGTCCTGAACATCCAGAGCCGTTTTGAGGCCCTAAACGACGTTCTTTTGGGTCTGTTGCAATCAAAAATTTTCATTATGAAATTTTTGTCAAATGTGGTAGTCCTTGGATAGATATTTCCAACGAGATATTGTATGCCTAAAACAGAGATCATATGCAAAATTTACGACCCCGGGAAGTTGATGTACTGACTTACCCAAACGGGGCCCACATGAATTTTGGCGCTTCATCTCCTAGAGTTAAGTTTTGGGATGTCTAGGGTTTTTGACACTCTTGTTTATTGTAAAAAGACCTTCAGAGCCTCATTGTAATCATCTTCTTGTGAATGAGCATAGCCGTCACATCTCTTCTAAGAGATAAGCCGCCACCATTCCAGCAAGCTTGTTTTCCGCTGCATTTTACAGTTTCATCTTATTTTCTTATTGAATAGAAAACTAGTTTTATTGTATCTTTGTTATTTTGTGTTAAGCATTTGTTAATAATCTGTAGTCATTTCGTTCTTGTCATAAAATCCAGATCACATATTATCTTCTATCTTTCACTGTCCAAACTGACCCACAACCAGTCACTACACATCCAAGATCTCCAATAACTTATTCATGCTTCTCAACCATACAATATGAATGTTACTCAATCATGTATAAGAAACCAGTATACTATAGCAATCATATCAACACTTCATCATAAGAGTGTTGCTCACTCCATCAACCAACACAAATCATATCATAACCACCATACAAAGAATGCCTTAAGCATTCACCATACAATAAGAAATAAGACAATAATATAACCATAACAGAATTTCTATGGTAGATCTGAGCCCATAGAATGTAGATCTGGAACTTGCTTCAGTATTCAAGAGCCTGTCCTCATCTCAACCACCAATATCCATGACTTCATCTACTGTATGTGGCCTGTCTTCATACAATCCGCGTATGTACGTTCCCTAGCTCACTGCAGCTCGTGTACACCTTAGAAACTAAGGTTTCTGAACCTCCGAGACTTTTGCCATCATGATCTCAGACATCGCCGAAACTTTGATGCGTCCATGAGATCCTTCTCACACACTCTCTCTCAGAATAGATCTTCAATTCATGCTCAAGAGATACACAAGAGATTCTCCCAAAATGTACATTTCACAAGAGACCCTTGCCTCCTATTTATACTTTTCATCTTCTAGGTCACTTAATCCACTTCTAGGTCACTTAACCCACTTCTAGGTTACTTAACCTCTTTTCCTCATTTTAGGATTAACCACTTTCCATAAATAGAAAGTTCTCCATTATTTTATCATTTAAATATTCCTCCTTGACTTTGTCACCTCACTTTATAATTTAAATAATCTTCTTTGATTTGTGTGACATCCCAAAAATAAATTATTTTTGAATTTGAAATTTGTTAGGAAAATTATTCCATTTTTGGTAAATTCGAATTTGGAAAAATTTTCCCATTTATGGAAATTCTGAATTTCGAATTCAGTAAATTGTAATTAATGATTATGACTGTTGGGTAGAGAACTGATTTGACCCAACTAACTATTTGAATATGAAAATTGTATGAAAGCATAATATTTTTTAATTATTGTAGGAGGACAAATGAAATAGCCATGTTAAAATCAACTGACCATGACTCTATGAGTGGGAAACATGTTGGAACTACCTCGGCTGATTGTTACAAGTGGCAAATTAGGAATTTGGCCATTGGAAGCCCCTGAAAATCAAGGATTTGGAAAGCTGCGAAAATTTCCCAAGGGAGGGAAAAGACCTAGAAAAAAATAAATTTTTGGATATATGGCGTATGTGAGGAGGCAAGACATTGTCTAGTATGCTGGGGAAAAGAACTATTGATTTCTTGTTGTTATGAGCACTATTTGTTGAGTGTGAGGCAAGGCGAATATTACTGATAGAGGAACATATTGTTGAAGAGGAAATTCCAAGTTTTCCCTCATGAATTCATGGTCAGGCTAGGGGGTGAATAGGACAAGAGATTTTGGTTGCCCTGTTCTATGGTTGGGAGGAATGTGGTTGTTCCCTTTCTCTTCCCACAAATTGATTCGGATATGTTATCCTACTCTTTCTCTGGTTAAATGTTATGATAACGGATAGCTCTGCATTTTTTTTACTTCTATGAATGAATTTCTGGTCGAATGTTGTTGTGATTAAAGAATGACCAAATACCTCCTAATCAATAGTTAGGAATGGATTCTTTCTATTGGGGCATAGTGCTGAGTAAATACTAATGTCATTGGATGTATTAACTAGAAAGACTAGTTATGTAGATTTTATTACTCTTTTAATAGGATAAACTGAAGACTACATCTCACTTTTAATTAATTATGTTGATTAAATTAATGTTTGCATGATGCGATTGGGATCAAGTATATCGATATATATGAATAATTATATTTCCTGTAGGTAGTTATAGTATACAAATGAGTCTCCACTTATGTACATGTAAACTCAGAATCAAAACAAATCCACCATGTACGACAAGAATTTTCATGATATGCGTATAGAAATATATATATATATATATATATATATATATATATATATATATATTATTTGGAAGTCTGTATAGGTGTTACAGTAAAACTAAAGTGTACTATCTACAACAGAAACAATGAATAATATATATGTTTGTTCATATACTATATGAATCATATATTGTCCAACAATATGTAGCTACAACCATGCAAACGAAAATGCTAGATGCATAAAGAGATCGACAAATTTTGAAAATTAGATAATATGGAACCCCTTTTTACATATTATATAAGATGCTAGAATTCAAATTTTCCTAACCCTATTAACAACAATAACTGATTCAAACTATGTACAAGTCAGACAACGATAATGTAAAGGGAAATTCATTAGTTCCACTGGTACATCCAAGATTTTGGAAGCATATAAGTACCGGAATAATCAAGTTGAAAATATATAAGAAAATAATACAGATGCAGTTGTTAAATAGTGTATCCACAACCAGGGATCATATCCATTGAAAGTTTTTTTATTATCATTCGAGTATAAGCGACTAAAACTTGTAACTCAATACAAAAAGAAACTTATTACACTTTTCTTTCTTCCATCCGGACTAGAAACTAAATCAAGGACTAGCCTTAAGTAAACATTGTGTTTCCAAACATTACGGGTCTTCAAATTAAATGGAATTACGGTGCAGGAACCCGAATACCTTTTGTCCAGAAACGCCCAGATCTGAAGCTTCAAGGTACTTATCCTGAAAGGAAGCAAGGCATTTTTTCTGTTAGTATTTATACCAAGGGGATAATAAAAATACTTAACAGAAACCTAGAACTAAATTATCAAAGATAATCTACTTATTGAAAGACAAGCATAGAAGTATATTGGTCAGTACTTAACTCAGGCCTCTAGTGATAGACCGCTTTCCTCAGTTCCTTTCCTGAAGTGCCATCCATGAACCCGAAGGGGGTGGAAGGAGGAGAGCTACCTGATGGGTATGCTCGCAGTGAAAAAGGGGCCCATCATTAGTGCCGAGTATCAATTCATTAAAAGAAGAAAACTAAAAGGAAGTAAAACATTTATATAACAACTCATAAAAAGTAATGAAATTGAGAACATGTTGAATTTTCATTCAGTTCTGACACTGTAAGGAAAACCCGAGAGCTAACCAAGATAATCACACTGCTACAACAATCTAATGGATTAAAGATATAAATACAATTGGTTAGACCAGAGAGTTAGGTCGCATGAGAGGTATTGAATAACGCAAGTTCATATACAACCCTTAATAATTTCTTATTGCGGTATTATCATTGAAATATTAAACCTAGTAAAGAACCAAAGAATATTGATGTGTTCAGGCAGTAGGACTAACTACGAATTTCTGAGGGTAAGCTTGTTTTAGAT
>JASDQU010025250.1:12735-30117 GCA_032191745.1 Picea mariana
TTATTATATCTCCGCTCTCATTTCGTGCCGAAAATAATCCGGATCAATCGTATGCTCTGTTGTTTTTCTTTTCTTCCTCCATGGAGGGTTTCTTGGGCATGCAAGAGAGAATGTCTTCAAGAGAGACAAGCTCGAGACCCAACTTGTTATACTCGGATCTCATCGGGGACCTGCACTAGAAAATGATGAAGAGCAGCCTGCTCTGATACCACTGATCCAGATTATTTTCGGCACGAAATGAGAGTGGAGATATAATAAGGAAATAAAATCATGGATATCCAATAATATAACATAAACGTATCAGATATGAAACCATAAACACAAAGATACAGTAATACACGATTTTTATTAATGAAACAAATGTACAGAGATTGTAAAAGTACAGAGTGAAAGACTCGCTAGAATGGTGGCAGCTTATCTCTGAGAAAAGATGTGACAGCTACTCACATTTGCAGAAAGATGATTAAAATGAGGCTCTAAAGGCCTTTTTACAATAAACGAGAATGTCAAAAACCCTAGACATCCAAAAACCTAACCCTAGGAGATGAAGCACCAAAAGTCATGTGGGCTCTGTTTGGGTGAGTCAGTACATCAACTTCCCGGTGTCGTAACTTTTCCATGCGATCTCTGTTTGATGCATATGATATATCGTTAGAAAGATCTATCCAAGGAATACAAATATTGATAAGTTACATCAATAAGATATCCATCGATCGATAGATTCCCAAAAAAATTTGTTTAGGGCCTCAAAATGGCTCCGGAAGTTCACGACTCGAAAAACTGCAAAAAATATTAAATTACCAAAATTGTCAGAAAACTGCTTTGAGCCAGTTGGAAAGGGTGGGTTGCCACCGATATCCACCTAGATCAGTGGCATATGTGTTTCACCCAAACTGTTGCAAGTATCATAAGTTTCGTAACATGTCTCATACACTTTTGGTAAGTGTCGCAAGTCATTCGACACCATGAAACACTTGTCACAACCCCTAAATCATGTTGGAAGGGAAATCCCCATCATTTGGAAGTCTAAACATACTTTTTCACCTGGGATTTTGACCTTTTTTGGGAAATTAATAAGACTGATGCTCCCCTACCATGCTTAGGGAGTGACAATGCTCCATCTTCCGTGATATAGGAGCACCATGGCACCCTGTCTTCAACTATGTGGGAGCGCCATGTTGGTTAGAGGGAATCATGGAGAATCCCACCTCTTTCTAACAGACAACTCTAACAGGATGGGGTTGGGTTAGCTCGAATCCTACTCCATGGCTCTATCTAAGGAAGAAATCATAACTTATGGAGCCATATCCTCAACCAATTCCAAAAATACCCAAGGTGGTTGAGCCTCTCAAAGTCTATAAATTAGAGGCATTTCCATGGTGAAAGGGGAGAGAAATTGGTGAAGCATCATCATTTTGATATTGATTCATTCGTGAAAGGTTTGGATGAGGAGATCTTGGAGAGGTTGTTGCAACATCAATCATGGTCTGTAATTATCTTCTTATTGGTTCTCATTCAATATATACTTGGCCTATTTACTTCAAGTTTATGTCTTGTTACATTTGCTTGTCTACTATTGCTCTAATATTCGTAGATATACTTGTATTATCTAATCAAGTAGAGTAGGAGATATTTGTTTCCCTTTGTTGTCCATTGCATATCTTAGTTTGTGCCAGAGAGTTTGAAGATCAAGCTCAGGGATTGGAAGCAGTGAGGACAAACGTCGAAAAATGTACATCATATCATTTTTCTCCTTCTTATTTCATGTTAGTGTCCACTTGTACTCTTTCTGTCTTGGTATAGGGGTATAAAAATCTCGACATCCTCAGATTATTCATGAAATTATCATTCCTTCTTAGACTTGTTATTTCATTTTGCATTTGTCTCATGTTTTTGTTCATCTGAGAAATCTCCATTCTTTGCTTTGTCTCTTGAGCTGCAACAAGATCTGTTTTTACATCTAGGATAGTTCCTTTAAACAATCCTACACTGATTGTTTGATTTTCACGAGGTTGTGGATTTTTCTCTTCATTCCTCTTTGAACTAGATGCTCCTTGATCAACAATGTTCAAATTATCCATCTTCCTTTGCACTCTTCCAAGGATAATGTCAGGGTGAATGCCTGTTTCAATCATGATTTCCTCCATCTTCATAGCTTTGATCATTTCTTCATCTAAATTTTCAATTTGAGAAGTTCGAATGGTGAACTTCACATTAGATGGCATGGCATTTTTATAGCAACCAATTATTACTGGATCATTAGGCCTCTTTTCTTCAGGAATTTTATTCAATGTTTTATTGAATCTGAAATTGAAATCCCTTGTCCTCTCATTTTTCTTTAGACAAATTTGGGTGAATGATCCAGATTTTATGAGAAAAACGAAATGAATAAAGATTATTAAAATATGCCTAACACAGAATAACAGAGATACAGTAAAACTGATTTTCTATTCAATAAGGAAATAAGTTGAAATTACAAAATGTAGTAGAAAACAAGCTTGCTGGAATGGTGGTGGCTTATCTCTGAGAAGAGATGTGACGACTATGCTCATTCACAAGAAGAATATTACAATGAGGCTCTGAAGGCATTTTTACAATAGGAATGAATTCCAAAACCATAGACATCCAAAAACCTAACCGTAGGAGATGAAGTGCCAAAGGTCATGTGGGCCCCGTTGGGGTAAGCTAGTACATCAACTTCCCGGGGTCATAACTTTTGCATACAATCTTCGTTTTAGGTGCATGATAGCCCGTTGGAAAGGTCTATCCGAGGAATACACATGTTGCGATCAGAATATGACCTCGTCTACAATATAACTATGGCGAGGCCTAAAAAATCCATTTAGGGCCTCAAAACGACCTCGGAAGTCAGGGACCTAAAAACTAGGAAAAAACTGCCAAATTGGAAAACTACCAAAATGATCTAGTTGGAATAGGTGGGAGGCCACCGACATCCATTTGGATCCGTGAAGTTTGTAAGAAGAGTATAATACACGATTTGAGGAACAAACATATTTAAGAACATCGTTTCAGGATCATCAAATGAGCTGATTGACCTTGTGGGCAATGATGTGTACCATTCATAATCTTGGCCTGACAAAGTTTGGAGAAACAACCTTACCATCACATCATCATGTTCGATGAAATGAAAGTCACAAAAATCCAAAAAAAAATCAACATGTCTTTTAGCATCAATCGTTCCATCTCCAGAAAATGTCTTCAAAGCACTTTTAGGAAGAACTCAGAGCTCATGTTGTTCTCCTAGAAGGTCAAGAGGGGAGTCGCTTACCCTTAGATTTATGAACCTTTGTTCTCGTCTTTCTTCATGTCTCCCTTCTTCCCTTCTTTCTTCTTTTGGGTTTTCTCTATTAGCCATGTCTGAAGGTTTCTCCTTTTCTTCAAAAGGATGCTTTTCAACTTCTGAGAGGTCGAACTGCATTCTCTTTCTTCTGGTGATTGGTTCTCTATATTTTTCCAGCTATAATTTCTGCCTTGCTCTTGTGCTATTTGATCTCGTCTTTTGTTTTTCCAATCTTGTCTTTTGTTTCTTCTTTGTCTTCGAATAATTTCTCTTTCTTCTTCGTGAACTAATGTTTCCCAATACCATTCTAGTTCTTCACTAGTTCTAGCTGTTGTTATTGCAAGATTGTATAACTAGTTCAAAATACTTCATTGGTTGTTCAATCCAATTTCTAGTTGGGGCTGGTTAGCTTGAGGCAAAGTCATATGAGTTTATGTTCTAAAACCAACTTTTCATCTTAAGTTTGTTACGTCCCCAATATAGTCGCCAAAAATGTTTTACCTTATTTTACCACGTCACAATGTTTCTTTAAAACGCGATGACGTACGTGTGATGACTAGTGTAGTGTAGGTTAAAAAGTAAAATATTTATTATTAAATATAGTGGAATCTAAACATGAAAATGAGGCAAAAGTAAGCGGGCAGTATGCAATGTACTTGCCACACATGGGAATGGTGCTTTATATTCGAATTCATCTCTCGATCGACATGCATTCCTGTTTACGGAAATCAATCTCTTTGAATCTCATTGGTGCGAGAACACTATGGATGTTGCAGCGGCAAGTTTGACCATGAATATGTTGGAGTTGATCCACCACCAATTGCTTAATATTGTATTATTTTATTTTTATATTACATTAAAACAAAATAAAATGTTTTTGGTGTTAATATATAAAATTACTAAATTTAATATGCAGAAAAAATTACCTTTCATTTAACTTTCATTTAATTTTTTTTTCATAAGAAGTGGTAAAAAAACACATTAAGTTGGTTTATTAAAATGTTTTTAACAAGATACTTTTTAAGAGAATATCTATCACAATAAGAGGATTTCTATTATAATCTTCACTACAACTTTTAGAGATTATCTATTATTATAATTGGCACTCCAACTTTTTACATCTCTATAATGTAAATCATAGTTTAATACATGTATTTGTAAATATAGATCAATTAATTAATATTTTAAATATTAAATAAATTAATTAGTACATAATTATTTAAAATATTATAAGACAAAGACAAAGTCCTAATTTTGACAAGACAAAGTCCTACACATGAACCCCTACTTAATCCTTCAAACAATCATTTAATTTGTGTCAATAAATAACAAAATATAAATCAATTAATTAATATTTTAAATATTAAATAAATTAATTAATACAAAAATATTTAAAATATAATAAAGAATTAGTCAACCCTAATTTTAACCAAATAAAATATTACACATTAACCCCTACTTAATCCTTCAAACAATTATTAAATTAATATCAACAAATAAACAAAATATAAATAAATTAATTAATATTTTAAATATTAAATAAATTAATTAATACAAAATTATTTAGAATATTATAAAGAGTTAGTTAACCCTACTAGACAAAGTCCTACTCATGAACCCCTAATTAATCTTTCAAACAATCATTTAATTTTGTGTCTAACAAATATACAATTGAAAAGAAGAAAATATGTCTAGGATCAAAGTCTTTCCTAATCACATTCGAAAAAGTCAATTTGTTAAAAAATATATTAACAATTATAAATCAAAGTAAGAAATTAGGGAGCTTGAGATCACCTTGAAAATCCACAATCCATACCTAGTTTTCTTAGAAGATAGGCAAAGTAAGAAATTAAGGGAGCTTGAGAGCACCTTGAAAGTCTCCATACCTCCTTTTGTTAGAAGATTGTTAAAAGATAGGAAGACAAAGAATTTATCTTTATTTTATGTCTTAAATTATATGGTTTTATGGTTTTGATTAGATTTTTTTATTATAGATTTTTAATTATATATTATTATTTTTATTTAAAAAAAAATCAATATAAAGATTGAATTGGTCTATTGGACTTTAAGAAGGTAAAGGATTACTTCTAATTATTTAGAATTTTGTTTCTGTGTTCTAAAATGATTAAGAGAAACTTTCAAGAACACTATAGTTTTGTTGAGTTGAAAGGTTATTTTTCCTCTAACTCTTTATCACAACACATTTTCTCCTTAAATTTTGATTTAATAATATTTTAAATAATATCCTTATTTGCAAAATGGTTTCTTACATGATTCTTTAATGGCTGAAATCTTTGTGCCATCTCTCCTTGAGTCGAAGGTGATTATGGCTAAAGTTTGAAACAATTATAGGAAGCCTCTTGTATTCCATGTATTGTTTAACTTGTTTTTATAGCTAAAGAAGAGTATATATATTTTAAAGATATACAATTATATTGATAAGAATTTCAATTTAAAAATAATTGAAATAGAAGATTTTGATACTACCCTACAAAACATATTTTAGAAATGATGTCACATTCAATTATTTATATTTAAATTGATATTAATTAAGCATAATTGTTGTACTTGGTAGGAATGATTATTATCTTTCCCACTTGAATTTAATTCCCATAAATAACATTATATATTATTGTAATGGCTTCCAAAAAAACATTAAAAATTAAACTATTACTATTAAAAATTTAAATTTTCTTTTAAAGATTTTAATTTAAATAAATATTATAAAAAATATACATAATTATATGAAAAAATTATACATAAATTTCCTCACTTCCCTACTATTATCTTGACATTGTAGGGAAAAAAAATGTAAATGCTTTATTTTCAATAATATTTTTTATTATTGAAAATATTTTACCTGTCTTGTTATATTTTATTGTGAAATGCGATGGCAGCTCCTCCGATCACATGGCTCCAACTCCTCCACTCCAATCCGCTGCCGCTTTTTGTCCCTCTCTTCCTCTTATGCCCTATGTGACGTACAACTGATCCGTTCTCTGAATTGAAAGCGGAGCGAGGGGGAATTAAGCAGAGACCTGGTTCCTCGGATCTTGAACGCACCCCGGTCATATGAAAGAGTGGCCTCTTCGGCGGTGTTGAAAGTGCCCAGCCAAACTAGAAATTTCATTCTCCTTGTCGCATGAACGCCTGGAGGGGCTAGCACTGTCCTGGATATTGATATGAACGCCACTACCATCTCTATCGTCCTCCACTTCCAGTAAATGGTGGCGAATCAACTCCAACATATTCGTATTCAAACTCGCCCCTCCAGTATATATCCAATCATAAAGTAAAAGTCTCTTCTTCTACAAAGGAGGAAGGGTTTCATACATCAATTTGACTTTTCTCGGTTTTTTTTAGGTATAGAGTATATTTAATCAAATCATTATTTGGAAAGAGTCTCTTCCCATCACAAAGGAGAAGCTTCATACACCAATTTGATGTTTGGTTATTATTATTATGACATGGTAAACGGTAAATATGAAAATACAGCCTGAGTGGGCTTAATGGTTAAGAACATGTGTTTCCTCTTAAGAGGTCATAGGTTCAAATCCAGAGGGGGGTAGGGTATGTATACCTTCGTAGACTTAGGGTTTGGCACTTAGGTTCCCTTGGCTTATGTTCTTCATTTCAGTCATCATTTCTTATTCTTTGCTCCTGGGATAGGAATTCTTCTTTGTTCTTGAGCAGGAACTCTTGGGTTTTGATTAGTAGGGACATACTTTTCGACTCTTTTTAATCTTGTTAGCTCATTTTACATCTGTCGAATGGTCCTATTCATTTGAGTTATTTCCATTCTTTTCATTGTTTATTGAGTTGTAACTTGTGGCTCGATCATTTCTTACATTAGGGATGATAGCCTGGAATATTCCTCCACCGAATCATTTTTTTCAACATTCTTCGAGGTTGATGCTCCTTGATTTGCTATAGTAAGATTATCCATTTTCCTTTGAACTTTCCCGAGGATGATCGCATGATCAACATTTGTTTCTAACATAATTCCTTCCATGTCGATTGCTTTATACATAGCTCCATGTAAATATTTTGTTTGTGCAGCTCTAATAACATATTTTACATTTTTTGGCATTGCATTCTTATAGCCTCCGAGTATAACTAGATTATTTGGTTTTTGCTCTTCTCGAATCTGATTTAACATCTTAAAAAATCGCATGTTGAGGTCTCTAATTCTTTCACCCTGTTTCAAATGTATTTGGGTGAACTGTGTGAGAAAGGTATGACATGCAACTAGGGGTGGATACATGGTCATGAACATAGTCTCTAATCATCAAATGACGAAATCGACCTGGAAGGAAGAGAAAGACATATGCCATTCATAGGTTGGGCTTATCAATGTCTGCAGAAAAAATCTCACCATTACATCATTGTGTTCTATTAGATGGAGCTCACATATAGTCAAGAATTGGTACATATGTCTCTTTGGATCCATTACTCTTCTCCTAAAAATACTAGCAAGACTCCTTGTGGAAGAGTAGGATATTGGTGTTGTTTCTCTAGAAGATTGAGTGGACTATTTCTAACCTTTTTTTGTGGGATTCTTTATCTCTCATTTCTCTCTTAGTGATTCTCGGGGATCTCATTTCTTTCTTCTCTGCCACCCATTGATTAAGTCTCTCTTGTATCATTTATAGAACTTTCTCCAACTTCAGGAGTTTGAAGTTGTTTTCTCTTACTTATTTTTATTGGACCCTTGTATGTTTCCGATCTTTTCTTAATTTCCATCTCTTTGTCTTTGTCTTCTTGTGATTTCTCTTTTTTCTTCGTGGGTAAGTGTTTCCAAAATCCTTTCAGTTTTTGCTTGGTTCTTGTTGTTGTTATTGCCAAGTTATACAATTGATGCAATACACTTCCTTGATTTCTAAGACCAATTTGCAAATTCGGTTGATTGGGGTCAGGTTGAGTCATTAGATTCTAGTCTATGTAACGAGCCTTTTTCTCTTCCCCATATGGTTGCAAAAAATGTTGATCTAAAATATTTTTTACGGTCTTAAGGTCAACAACAGGAGGATATGAATCCCCCTACGTTTTTATAGAGGTGGTACTCCTATTTTTCTTATGAAATTATATAAATAAATATAAACAAAACCTTAGAAGGACCGAGCTTATTAAAAAAAATATTTACATTCAGAACAATACCTGAGATTAGGACTAGGTACCTTCCAAAGAGATTATATACAATATGTTACATAATTCATAAATTAAACGAGTATGATAAACAAAAGGATGAAATTTCCATCACATCATTCATCAAAAGAGCAAATAATATCCACAGAAAGGCGACAAGAAATATCAACTATATATGGAAGAGAACTTTAAATGATCATTTCATTAAACACCAAAAGTATTATGATGGATAAACATTTGAAATATCAATATTTAAATAAAATTATTTGAGAATATAGTAATGTAATATCTCAATATAGTTCTCTAGGAGTCTAAAAAATAATACAAGTCTTTAAATACAAAGTAAACGTCTTTAAAGTAAAGTTTGTGTTTTCCCTTCAAAGAGGACTGGGATATGGCTCTTGGGAACCATGAAATGAAAATACCAAGAATAAAATAGAAAGAAAATCAAGGATCAACCTCGTTTTCATAGATAACTGAGAAATAGAAGGCAATATGATAAATGATTGTGGAAGAAAAATAGGCTAAAACAAAGGAACAAAGTTGTTGCTTGACTCATTGTGATGGAAATTTTTCATAGCCCTTTACTTTCTTGGAGGTGTTTCTTTTATATATGTTTGTTGTGGCTGAGGTGGCATAACCACTGCAACTATTTCTTGATTTTCTATCTCAGTGATTTTGATTAATGCTTTCTTTAACAATTCCTCAGTATACTCTCTCAAGGGAGCTACCGCGATCTCATGCCTAATTTTGATCTCAAATAATTCATTTGAAAATTATCTCATGTCCATGCCCGATTGGTGTAACATGTCATCTACTTCATCATTTCTATTAATATACCTAACTATCCACTTTTCAACTTCTTCATAAAACTTTATTGTTTCAGTAAATTGATTTGCCAAAGCCACCTTTAATGCATCAAGTTGACCTATTAATGTTTCCTTTGATGAAAGCGTTGTATCCATTAAAAGATTACGACCATCAAGTTTTTTTGTAAGATCAACAAGTTTATGGAGTAAATCACTTTTTTTATATTTTAAAGTATCTAACTCACTTATCATTTCTCTCAAATTTTTTATTCTCCTTAGCCAACATGCATTAATCCGTTTCATCTGAGTAGTCGAATGAAGTTTATGTTATTTTATGTGGGCATTGCCTAAGCTTGAAACTTTGGCCAAGAATGTACTCGTATCTTCCTTGTAAAGTATCTCATCATTTTCTAAATCTTTCTGTAGATATTCCTTGAAATTTGTAATTCTTGATAAAAAATTGGTAGTACTTTGATCAAGATCCCAAATTTCTTGAATTAGGTTGATTCTTTTATGTATTTCATCTCCAACTTACTTTCTTATATCTTGCAACAAGATTGATGATCCTTTACATTTACTGATGCTTTCAAGAATGTTTTCTAACACAAGTGTTGGTTGAATTGTATTCAGGGGCTCTCTAAATAAAGCTATGGCATTAAAACTACTTCCAATTCTTTTATTTTTTTTCNTTCTAAATTTTCCCTTTCCATAGTATTAATAGAACACTTCAAAGATTCCCTAGTTGCACCTTAGAATTGTGAAATTTTTTATGGTTCATCCCCATCAAAATCAATTGATGATTTTCACTTTTATGATGACTTTTTGTTTCTTGTATTGATTTTTTCCAGTAGCAATTTTTTGGATTATTGATTGTAGGCCACGTGGTGCAATGTAACATATTCTTCTTCAAATATTTCGTGTTTCTAGGTAATTAGGGCTTCAAAAATTTTCCTCATCTCCAGAAATATTTGTGCAGACCAATCAGATTCTTCAATAAGATCTTCAACAACCATTTTTCATGGACGTTCTTAGGTTTCAAGTATGATCAACCTTGTTGATGGTGTATTTATTTTTCTTTTATCAAAGGTAATACATGGTATGGGATTTTTCAAGATTTTTCTTGGGTGAGTCCTTATCACAACCATCATCTAAACCTCTAGCTAATGCTTTTCTCATTTCAATACCACTAATCCTATATTTTTTTCTTGATGGAGTACTCTTATGGGAAGTAGTTGGTGAGTTAGGGTTTTTGTCTGCTACTTCTTTTCCATGTTGTTGGTAACCTTCATTGGTACTGATAAATTCTTCCATGTTATCTGAAACTTGATCTGTCGAAATTTCAAGGGTATCCAAATTATCTCCACCCCTTTATTGAAATTGTTCAATTTTAGTGAAACACGAATAATATCCAATTAATTCCATATGTATAGTGAACTTGTTATCAGGGTCAAAACCCTTAACAATTTTGGCTTCCTTTACACCAAGTTGATTAGAATGGCCTGCAAGTTCATCGAGGTGGGTTATATGCTTTACAATAAATTCTCCAATTTTCCATGGAAGAGGTATGAACTGCTTTTTTCTCCTCTTGTTGAAGAAATGGGCCCAGGTTTTATACTGTCTGCAAATTTCCTCAGCAAATTTTTTGTCTAATACATAAAATGGGAGAAGAAAATGTCTTTCTTCATACCCAAACAACATGATAATAGTAAATTTTCAAAAGTCTCAAAAATTCCTTTCTCAAAAATAAGGTGGAAAATTCAAGAGACAATCTTGACGCACTAGAGCGAAAATTCAACTTTTTGAACTCTGAAATGAAATTGTTGTGAACTAGGTAAAATTTGTATTGAGATTTGTGTCTATACAAATTCAAATACCATGCGTAAAATGGTTCCATATTAAAATCAATGTTCCTAGCCCTTGTAAAGTCTTAAAATACATGACCATCAGAAATGGAAAGGTTGAGGTAAGAGGTCATATAGAATTTTTGAGTCTTTTTCAAATTTCCTAGTTGGAAAGAAACTTCACTAGAAACAAGGTAACCCCAATATATAATGGATTTCTCATAAAAAGAAAAATGCAGGATATATATAATATTTCTTAGTATGGATGAAGTAGATTCCAGACCAATAATATGAGAAAACAACCATTCAAATTGTTTGTATGGGTATTGTATTCTTTTCTCCACTTGAATGAGCAAAAGAGGGACACTTTCAAGTCTAGTTGGGCCTGCTAGATAGGAAAGAGGTTAGTGTATGAATCAAATGATTCAATCACATGAAATAAACAAACAAATAAGATAACAACAACTAAAAAAATAACTAAAGAAAGAAAACTAAAATGCACGAGGATACTTGAACCAAAAATCAATCAAAAGACCAATACTCATGCCACCAATGGATAAATTGTATTAGTGGGAAAACACCAAAGAAAAAGGGGGACTTATGGATCCCCTCTTCCTCCAAGGGAGGTATCTTGAGTCCCCTATGTGAGAGATCTTCTTACAAATGGAAAACTAGAAAGGAAATGTTGAAGAAATCCAAGCTTATTCCCTCAAGAGGTGAGGTGAATAGCTTAAGGAGATGTTGTTAGTATGCGCTTTGAAGAAAAGAGGTTTCTTGAAGGAGAATAGAGGCAGAAAAACAATACAATGAGATTCTTGAATTCATAGTTCACCCATTACCTCTTTTTATAACAATATTTGAGGCATTATCCAACCAGTCTTTAGTGTGAACAAGGGGCCCTTTAGGGCACCCTTAGTTCTTTAACCAGCCCCCCACTTGGATTCAACCTGGATTTGAGGGTCAAATCGACTTGGCAGATGAACCAAAAGTGGGTGAGGGGCTGAAAAGAACCATAAATGCGTCGTTCACAAGAGTGCATGACTTTTATCCTACACAATCGTGCATCGGGCGCATGTGTGCTCTTTTGGCTTCTTTGGCCTGCGCACATGCACGTGCTTCCTGTAGTGTTTCTGCACATGTCAATTTTATAACGAGTTCTATTGTTTGTGATTTTTGGAAATGTTTTTTTTGGGGCTGAAGGTGAGCTAGTAGGTGTTTGGAGATGCTGGATTCTTGTAACCATTTGTAGATGAAATTTCAGTGATGACAAATGCCCCCTGATGTGTGAGGTTAAGAGCATACATATAGCCGAAACACATCAATATTTCTTCTACTGAGAGTGCCATTGTAAGAAAGAGTGCTAAGAGGAACTGCAAGAGAGACCCAACCCGTCGGAGGGAGAGGGGAAACTGTGGGACCGAACCTTTCTCTAGGTACGAAAATACAGTCTGTATACAAACGAGGCGGGCATGCCCCATGCTCGTGTCATGTAACTCAAATATGTAAGACAATAATTGAAGTTGTATGTTGTTGTAGATAACTGCAGTGCCCTCCAGGGAAGTTTGATAATGGAATATGACAATTCTGATGGTGAACATACTCTGAAAAGAGGTGATGGCACCTGTAAGAAGCGTCGATGACGCATAGGCATTGATGGCCCAACAAATTCAGAGGTCTTCGTCTAGTATAAAACAATTGGAATAGTCGTAAAGTAGGACCCACCGTAAAATGATATTGTGTTGAATTCGAATGTTAAGGGGGTAAACGACAATAGAGAGTAATGATGGTTCTCTCTGTGTCATCCGAGGCTCCTCATTTTAAAGGTAATGAGAGTCAATATATTGTCTCCTTTCTAGAAACTGTGCTGATGTCGATAGAAAG
This sequence comes from Picea mariana, assembly GCA_032191745.1. Classification (NCBI taxonomy): domain Eukaryota; kingdom Viridiplantae; phylum Streptophyta; class Pinopsida; order Pinales; family Pinaceae; genus Picea; species Picea mariana. The sequence goes on from JASDQU010025250.1 coordinate 25,713, forward strand.
GGAGACGCAACTCCAAGAAGCAAAAGGGCTTCAAAAATCCACTGGATGAGACCAGGAACTAATGAGGAACATGGGCGAAGTCAATATGTGGCGAGACTTAATACTACCCTTGGTTGGGGATATATGTGAAGTATGAGTGGAAACAACCATCAAACTGGATCTAGTGTCAGGGGGACGACTAGATGTGGGTTAAATTATGCCAGAGGTGTGACAAAGTGGACAAGCTCAGAGATCAGAGGTACATGGATTGTGGGATGCTCAGAGTTTATGAACGATGTCAACGAGAGTAAAAGGTAATGAGTGCCCCAACCAAGGGAGACATGGGTTGCTTTTTCGTAAAAAAGAAGGTCACCAAGGGCGATAAAAAAGCTATGTAAATGCTAGAAACAACGATTTTTTACAATTACCAAATGAATAATGAATAATTTGGGAGGAGTGTAGAGATACAAAAACGGGTGCCCTAGTGCAATATGGCTTGGCCTGTGAGAGCGCAAGTTGCGTGAAAAACTAGTGGAGGGTGGGGGGCCCATGGTTAGGTTTCTGTATGAGGTAAATGAAAGGAGGGAAATATGCAGATGGGAAAACTGATTGTGGATGAAATGGAGGGTTAATGATACCGTGGAGGTGCAGTCGAATGAGAACTGTGAGGAGATATCTTGGGAGTCCATCGGGAAAGCTAGAATAATGAGAAGAAGGAGTATGTGGCTAATTCTTGAACATGCGTAAGACTATTGAGACTCCCATCCCTAGGGGTAAAAGCAACATGAGTGTCAAAGTGCCAAAGGGGACTATGAATGGGACAAATCATGGGGGGGAGAGTGCTACTGGGTGACAGTACTTGAAATGCAGTGGAGGTGATAGTACTGCAGAGCGGGATGTGAGGATCCTACAGGAAAATGTTGGAGGGTGTGACTGGGAGATGCAATTGATATTCATAGGGAATTATTACATGCCAGTGTTGATCATATACCTAAAGGGGTTGCGTTGGTGTGTGATGACCAAGTATCTGCACACATGAAAACCGAATATCCAACGTGAACAATATCTGAAGATAAAGAACATATAACAACTATTTGATAATTTTGAACATGAGCATGTGTACCTGGGTGTGATGTGAAAAAAAATCCTCCCTAGGGGCCGAGGATGGATGTTGACCCAGGGAATGTGACTGTGTAGGTGGCGGGATCCTGATCCCATGGATGAAGACATATAGGAAAATAGATGGTCTGAGCTCCTGTAATTGAGAATGGAAGTTTGGAAAAAGGGACTATATATAGCTATGGGGCCCACAATGCCACCTCATTTGTACCTTCTTCCATAGTGGGTTGAAGAGAGGTTTTTAGAGGAGATTTAGAGATTATGGGAGTTTGAGCCAACCAATCTAGGATTTGTGAGAGCCAGGTTAGTGGTCTCATCCTCCTATATAGTAGTTTGGGTTTCTTTTCTAGGCAGGGTCGTACAGATGGTCGTACTATGGGTTTCTATAAGGGTGGGCCCCCAAGTACGTGGGCGATGAAAGGATACTCATGTTGAGGTGCGTGGTTGTATTGAAGATAGTCATGCATGTGGGCGCGTGAGTGAGGGAAATAGGTGCACATTGGATGTGCGCCTGCTTGAAGTACATTTGCGCACTGTGCGCAGCTGTGTAGCGAACAACTGCGCTTTGATGCACATATGTTTCTTCGACCGCTGCGCATTGATGCACATCTGTTTCTTCGACTGTTGTGAATTGATGTGAAATTGTGCAAAGTAAAGGAATGCATATGTGTGTGACTGTGGGGTGTGAAAACCATGCACATGAGGCAAAGCTGGGGGATTTTGAAAAAACTTGTATTTTTGGAAGTTTTTTTTTATGAATAGTGATGGTTGATCAAGTGTAGTTTGTGTGAATGTAGGTGATCAGTTCAGGATGCTAGTCCACTGGAGGGAGAGGGACTGGGAGCACCTCAGAGATGTGGTGAGAGATGAGTAGGGAATTCGGGGACCTTTGGCATCATGTGGGCTGCTAAATTTCTTCGACTGCCCACTGATACGGACGTAGGAGTACTTGTTGCAGTATCTGATTTCTATGTAGAGAACTGAGTTGCATTGCTTCATTGTGCGGGGGTGTCAACTGACATTCTCTATGATGGAGGATGTCTATTTCTTGACTGGGATCCCTTTTCGGGGAAGGGCCCTACCTGTTGATTCCCATTTTCCAGGGGATGTATACTTGGCAGATGTGGTGTGGAGGTACTGTTCGGGGACAAAATTTATGTCAGGTTTTGTCGTTCGGTTTTAGGCGATGGATGAACTCTTGCATCATTGCATCGCAATGATTATTGTGAGGATCTACGGATCCTTAGCGACTCAGTGGATCAGTGGTGGTCAGCTGAGGATTATGCAAAGAGCAATGGGTGGAGATTTTTTTTCTTGGGTCTTGATGTTGCACGCCAAGATGATGGGGTAGATTAACCGGTGTCGGGCCACTGAATATGGTGAGTTTTCCTTTGGGTCGATCTTGGTGGTGTGGTTTTTATAGAGGGTGCCCATTTTATGCCCTAGGGTGTTGTTTCCAGTGGATGATACATAGGAGCCATGACTGATGCGGTGGGCATCGATTTTGGTATGACATGGAGGTGGGGAGGGTGGCCATTATTTTACGACCAATACGGCATGTGTGTGGCACCATATTCCCCAGATCATACTGCAGTTCCCATATGATGGGATGGACTTCCGAAATGACCTGGATATGGTTTTACCTCCCAGAGAGGAGTGGGACCATAGAGGTATGTTGGTGTACTTTATGTTTTTTTATTTTGAGAGTCTAGCATATGTTTTATGTATGGATGGATGCTGATGCTATTGTTTGTTTGTTGTGTGTGCAGATGTGGGGCTGCGAGGTTGAGAGGTGGAGTTGGTCAGAGAGTTGACTCGTTAGGGGTCAGTGAGACCGCCACGGGGAGAGCCACGGGCAGGAGAGAAACATCGGAGGGAAGAGGCTGGTGCGAGGCCAGCTGATGATGCGAGAGTTGGCAAGAGATGCAGATTTGACGAGCTCGGTGCAAGGCCATCGCAGGCGCCTCAGGGAGATGCTGGCAAGGATTTAGAGGATTTCTTCTATCGGTTGGAGGTGGTATTACAGGGCGTACCTGAGGGTATGTGGTCCCACATCTAGGATGAGAGAGTCCTGGAGTAGTGTGTAGGTGGCCCTATCGATTTGTAGACTCTGGTCTGCAGAGAAACTGTTGCGGGGCCAACAATGACTAGATGAATGCCCCCTAGACTGGTAGGACCCCCAACTGGGGGGGGCACCTCCTCCCGATAGAGGACTTGGTGGTGGCACTCTAGAGGCACCATGATTTCTCTGTTGTACTATTTTTTTATTTATATAGGCCTGCGAGCCTATTGTGAATAGGGTAGTGTGACACCTATTTTGTAGCTATAGGGATGAGGGGGCTCACCTGCCTATGGGCGATGTATATTTTGTACCATTTTGTAAACATTGATTATACATTTTATTGTTATAGATATCTGGATAGACATGATTATGATCTCTGTGATGTTCACATGTGATGATGTTTTGTGATGCTTTTTATGATTTCTAATCTATATGCTGTGACAAACTATTGATGATTTATGTATGTATGATGATGTATTGATGTGATATATGCCAATCTAACACTAGGTTAACCATATTATCTACTATTTGATTGAATTGTCATGGAATATGTGTAAATTTTATTGAATCAAAATGTTGAGATAAGAGTCTAACTTGCAGGTATTTGTAGAAGAGTCAAGGATCACGGAAATGGTACACATTGTTGAGCTATAGGACGACAAGTTCAGAATCGAGTAGGACACTAAGGTGACGAATGTTGCAGTGACTGGCCTTGGTGAGGAGGCCAATGACGATTGTGTATTTTGCTTGGTTTTTTCTTATTGAGCCCAAACATACGTTGCTGGAGTGGAGCAGTTCATGTGAGTGGGTATAGAGGGCCCAAGCAGTCGAAGCGAGATTCTGTGTCCAACAGTTAGCTCCGTTAGCGTAACCGATGTGGTAGGTCGATGGAGAAGGCATTTGTCAATAAAACAAATGGTAGATCATACATAAGGCAAGGAGTGAAAAAATAAGACTAAAAGTGTGAAAAAATAAGACTAAAATAAGACTAAAAGGAGAGTTCGATGAATATCGCATTCTCAAAGTGTTTATCGTGATTGGATACTAACTATAGTGGGACTCTAAAGCAGGTAATGACATCATTGAAGAAAAAACACATTGCTATGTCAGCGTTATTATTGAAGGTAGGCATGGATTTGGCCCATTTAGTAAAGTAATCGATGGCCATGATGATGTACTTGTGTCCATTGCTAGATGGAGGGTTGCAAGTCATGAATTCAATGCCCCATTTGCAGAAGGGGTCGA
>JASDQU010025250.1:30586-42616 GCA_032191745.1 Picea mariana
CAGAAGTATCTGACTCAAATGATTTTCTAAGAAGTGGACATCCCTGAGAGGTGGCCATCACAAGCACCACTATGGCAATCATTCAAGACTCAGTCTTCTTCGTCGATGGTCAAACATCGATGGAGTATGGTGTCGACCCCACGTCGATAAAAAATGTCACCAATGAAGAGGTAGTGAGGAGCCTGATGGTGAATGCGCCGATGATCCTCTCGAGAGAGGTGAGACCAAAAATTTTGTGTCTGAAGGTAGACGTGAAGGTCACCATACCAGCGGTCATCCGAGGGGATGGGGAAAATCTGTATTAACTGGTGAACTTGTAGTATCTGAGGGAAACGTCGTGATGAGTTCGGTGAGAACGAGTTCTTTCTTTCTTTTGGGAGTTGAAAAATCTAGGTCATATCCCTAAAGGATAATGATCCATCGAGAAAATTTTCCATTAATTTATCGTCGACTAAGAAAGTATTGTATGGGGTTGGAATCTTCCATGACTTTGGTAGTGCAAAGAAATATATAATGACGCAGTTTCTGAATTGTGAGGAAAACTGTGACGACGAGTTTCTCCTCATGATTGTATTTCAGGGCTGGTCCTAAAAGGTTTTTACTAATGTAGAAAATAACATGTTGGTGGCCATCATCCCCCAGTTGGACGAGAACTCCTTCTACTAAGACGACTGGGGCCGATAAGTAGAGGATGTAGTCGCGACCATAGTTGGGTGGACTAATCAAAGGGGCATTGGAGAGCGCCGCTTTTAAATCATCAAAAGTGGTTTGGGCATGTTCATCCCATCGAAATGGTATATCATGATGCAATAAACGAAGGAAACCATGCGTGCGAGTGGCGTAATCTGGGAAAAAAGTTGCAAAAAGTTGGATTTGCCTTGTAGGCTCTGCAGTTGGTGCAAATTCTGAGGTGGTGGAATTTTTGTGATATCTTGGACCTTGAGGGGTTCCACTATGATGCCATGTTGGGAGACTATGAACCCAAGGAGGTGTCCAATGGTGACGCATAATACACACTTGAGGGGGTTCAAGTGAATATTGTACTGTCGACATCGTTGAAAGATGATCCATAAGTCATCTAGATGTTGAGTGAGTTTCTTGGGTTGAGCAGTGAGGTCATCCAAGTAAGAGAGGATGATGCGAGAGAGATCATGGAAAACATAAGTCATGGCCCGTTGGAATGTCACACCTGTGTTTTTTATTCCAAAAGGCATGACACAATAAGAAAAATTACCCCATGGGATAGTGAATGTGGTTTTATACTGATCTGCTGGATGGATCTGGATTTGATTGTTGCCAGAGAACCTATCCATGAAGGACAAGGCCTCATGGCTAGCATAGTCATCGATAATTTGGTCAATGAAAGGCATTGGGAAGTTGTCTTTTGGACAAGTGTGATTGAGATCATGAAATTCTGTGAAGACACGAATAGTGCCATGTTTTTTTTTAATAGGGACGGGGTTGGAAACCCATGACGTGTAGGCGATGGGGTATATGAACCCTGCATCATGTATTTTGTCAATTTCATCTTTGATAGCCGTTGATTTGGATGGGTGTAGAGGGCATTTCTTTTGACAAATAGGTGTGATATCTGGCCATGTGTCAATGCGATGTTCGACGATAGAAGGATCGAAGCCAAGCATCTTCGTGTATGACGAGGCAAAAATATCCTGGTATTCCTGAAAGAGAGCTTTGTAAGCTGTGAGTTCTTCAGGGGAGCATGCGTCGCCAATGGTGATTTCCTCTATGATTTTTTTAGTTTGATGGAAATGTCAATTTTGACAGTGGAGGAAATGTTGGCCATGTTTCCTTCTTCAAAAGCGTCAGGAGCAGGGATACAGTTATTGAACCAATCTATATGTCCTGACAGGATAAAATCCTTGGTTTTGATTTCACATATAGAGGCTTGGCTAGGAGGTTCAAAGGCTTCCTGTGAGAGAAAGAACACTCTGTGATGGAGCGAATTCCATGGGCAATCAGGTGTAGTTAGTTCCTCTAGGATATCTTCGTTGCAGTGGAAAATGAGAGAATATAGGGGATCCGGGGAAGTAACATTGGTGGTTGTCACCATGTGATTGTCTTTAGGTGGTGAAGATGTAGAGGGGGTATCGTAACTATGGTGTGATGGCATGCTTGTCATAAACCAAATGTTGAGACACTGTAGGTTGTAGACTATGGTTGGGGGTAAAATTTCCTAGGGGAAATGAACTGGATAATTGGGGGGATTTGGGGGAAAATCCTTAGAAAGTCTATCCATGAACCATGGAGGGGTGGGAAGTGACTCAGGTTCAGGGGTGGGAAGTGACTCAGGTTCAGGGGAGGTGACGTGGAAAGTATATGGAGATGGAATAGGGGGAATCACTTTCATCATGGGAAGTGAGGTGGTTGGAGGATTTCGAATAAGGGTCATTTGATGATGCCTATATTAAATGATCGTAGGACACAGGTACATGAAATGATCAAGTGATTCGAAAAGAGAGAAAGGACACCCCATACGTTTGTTGAATGAGGTCTTTACATAGTGGATGTCAGTGATGTGGGTATTGGATGACGTGGGTGGAGAGGGGTCTTGATGAAACCTTTGACGTACGACCATTAGCGTTTGCAGAAACTGAGGTAGCGCGGGGCAATGGTGAGAGTAGTGGCCATACTCTGAACAGATGGCACATGCGAATTTGGTTCGCAACCCTTTGTTGACCATAGTAGGGGACGTGGTGGTAGTACTAGTTGTTCTTGGTCACTCGATGAGTGAGGTGGTTGCTTGAGGGAGTTGTATTAAATTGCGTAACTATGGGAGAGAGGGACATCTATTAGTGGGGTTTCCCTCTTTTTCGCATAGTGTGCGAAGAGGTTGAAATCGTGTAGGAAGTGTAGTGGTGGTCTCTTTCTTCTTTGATGTGCCCCCAGCCATCACGTTGGTGCTGGAAAGTGGGGGTGAGGGCAGTGTGGTTGGAGTTAGCACTAGAATTTGCATTGGGATTCCCTCTGTTTGGGGAGGGAGTGATGGTTGAGGAACCATTGTAGGTGGGTGGAGATACCATACTAGAATGGCCAACACCATGTTGGTGAGGGTAAGCGTTGCGGCTACCAGGAAATCTTGTACTCCCAGTGGGGGTTAGAAGAAGGGAATTTGAGTAATGGCTTGGGGTATTGTCTCCCAAACTAGGATTTGACCACGGGGGAGGATGAAATCAGGGATACGTGGTGTTGTAGGGTTCTCAACGGGTTCTTGAGGTAGGATTTCTTCCACTAGTGGGACGTTAGGGAGTGGAAAATCCTCTGTGGGAGGAATGGTATCTCAATTGTCATTTCTATTGGAAGATATGACACACACTTGTGTTGAGGGGTGTATGAGCGGTGGTGCTCTGTGGTATGCCCCCAACAAAGATGGCTCCTTGAAAATTCTAGGGCCCATATCCATGAGTGGAAATGCGTCGGAACTAGTACGAACAAGAGGTAAGATGTTATTGATGTTGGAGGAATGGTTAGGCTCGTAATATGAAACTTGGTCGATGGTGATGATATTCCCGTTGTGGGGGAAAATCATCGTTTTAAACACAGAAGAGGCCATAGACTTCATAGAATAAATGTAGCTATGTCCAAACAATATGTTGTAATCGAGCGGGGCATTGATAACTTCAATTTCGATAAGAATGGTTTTTCCCCTGAGTTCAACAGGGACATTTTGAAAGAGCCCTTCAACAGAGGATGGTTGTCCATCATAAGATCTCAGAGTGATGGCAGATGGTATTAGCTCAGGGGAGTCAAGTTTATGCCATACTGTTTTGGAAATGTTTCATGTGGATGCACCTTCATCAATGATACATTGATGAACTATGATGTTCTGAATTTTGACTAGTATTTGGAAAGCTACCAAAGCAGGGAGATGAGGTTCCCCACAATCTAGATCGAATGTGATGAGTCTAGTATCAGCAAGGTCAACTACCCCCAAGGAGGAAATAAATGATTTCCATTGAGTGGGATAGGTTTGGAGGACATACAAGACTGACATGGTTGTAGGAGATTGCGCCAAGTCATCGACCAAGTTGTAATTGTGTGCCACCCTAGTGTGAGGGTTGTTGAAATTCCATCATAATGGGATGCGAGGAATACGAATGGGGGGGTTAGTTTTAGGGCATGGAATCATCAAGGGTTGTCTGATTGTAGCTGGATATGCTTCCGAAGTGGTGGGAGTAGCTTCAGGGGGTGTGTTGTATTGATGACTACGTATTTGTAGAATAATTTCTTCTTCACTGGTGAGGAGGATATTGTGATCCATTGGATTTCTAGGATTTTGATACTATCCCATCTGTGGTGGAGAAGGAATCATATCCTACTGGGTATTCATCACACCTTGGTGTGGAATAGGGTTTTTCAATAACATCGAGGGTGGTTGTTGCAAATATTGTTGTGGGGCCTATTTGGGGGCAGGTGGTGCTGGAGGATGTGGTGCATTCATGGAATATTTCATCCATTTGAAGTCAACAATCTGGGGGAAATGGTGATTATAATGACCATCCTCATCACAAAGAGCACAAGGGAAGTTTGTCCTAAGGTTATTGTTGTTGTTCATCCCTTGCGTTTGTTGTTATTTCCCCTTTAGGGGTTCTAGTTTCCCTGGTTCTGGTTACCCCCAGTAGGTTGATTTTGTTGGGGGTTATTTCCCCCTGGTCTTGGGTTATTATTGTTTTGGTTTTTTCCTTTATTTTTGGAACTATTTAGATGATGGGCCAGATTTTTCGTATTTAGTTGTTCAAAAGTTTGAAATTGTTGAATGGGAGAGGGTTGAACAAAATTAACCTAGTGTGTGGTTGTCCTTGTGGAGGAGCAATGGGTTGTGGAGGACCAGGATATGGAAAGTAAAAATTATTTTGTGGTAATGACCTATAAAGTGCATAGGAAGGTGTATTCCTTTCACTAGTGCTTAGGGTGTAAGTTGAGGTAGAGGGGGTACCAAAACTTGGTTGAAAAACCAAGCGTATCATTGGTGCCAGCAAGGGTCCACTCATGGGTGGAGGGAGAGCATCAGGGTGTGGCTGTTGATAAGAGGGGGGAGGGTAATAAGGGGTTCTTTGATACATCGGTGGATATTGGGGAGTATCGTACATGAGTGGTGGTTGGATGTACGGGTTGTGGTTTGTTGTGGTACTAATCAATCCATCCATTGAGTGAGACATCCTAGGTTTGTCCTGGCTGAATGGTATGGGTCTCGAGGCGCCAGGTAGTACTATGCATAAGTATCCCATATGTGCATAAATGAGGTCATACTGTTGAGACTTGTTGATGGTTGCCTCTTCAGTTTGAAGGAAGGTGGAGGCCACATCTGTGGCAAGGAGAGGGATGAGTGATATGAGGAACCAATCGAGGCATTGTTCTTTGGTGGTTTCTTCTTTTCATAAACTACGTCACCGATTCCATTCATGAATGTGGTCAACGGTATGTGTGGATGAGGTTTGTTTAAACTCAGAGGAAAGTTGTAGACCATTGTCATGGCAAATTGGTAGTTTAAAGAAGGTCAAAAATGTTTTGTCCAATGATTCGAAAGTCACATGGGACTCTGATTTTTCGTCCACATAACATTTGGCGGATGGATCTGTGAGTGTGTGATAAATTAACCTTAAATGGACGGAGTCATCCATGATGTTGTTTGAAGAGAACCATAAGTGGAAGGTCATGATGGAATTGGCATGATCTTCTCCCGCCTTTCCTTCAAACTTGGGAATGTTTGAAGGTAGTTCGGTAGCCATTGCAGGCCATGTGGGGTTATACAATATAGGATAATTTGTGAGCTTACTCAGATCTGTTATGTTGAGGGAGGCCAAATATGACATGTGGAGTGTCAGTGTAGGATTGGTTCCAGCCATGGTGTGAGCAGGTAGTGGAGTTGAACCTTAAGGGGGGTTTTGTGGGGGTGTACCTCTCCCTTGGGAATAAGTGCACCCTCCGCCTCCTTGTGAAGGAAAGATAGTGGATGGGATAACTTGGGAAGTGGACCCAAGTAAAGTGGAACCAAGTAAAGAGGATCCCAAAATGGTAGCAATCAAAGGGGTGAGAGATGGTTGGGCCGGTGAGTTGGTGAAACTAGGAAATCCTCCTAGGATATGAGGGATATTTTGCAAGCATATGGAACGAAGGGGATTATGTTGGTCCCCTATGATGTCTGACTAGCAAAGTGGAATGTGTGAAAAATGGTGATGACAGAAGAAAATGAACAAGAGACTTGTATAATATGGACCTTCACAATATATTTCACAATCGCATGTAATCAAGAGAGCATCATACATAAATCAATTGAAAAGAAGCATACATGTGGGTAGGTGTATTTTGTCCCCGTGGGATAAAAAAGAAAATAGATGTTCATGTCCTAAAAAGACGTAATGTCCTTCCTCTCAAATAGCACTAGACCTTCCAATAGCACTCAACAGTGGGGTCTGAAGCCACCAAAAGAGGAACTAGTGAAGGATGAAATAATCATTTATAATGAGGGGTAGAGGGTGCATATCCTGAAAGAGGTGGTGATATTTCCCAATATCCACACAAAATCTGATCAAGGTGCAATTGTAGCCCACAATTTCCACCTGGGTAGATGTCCTAAAAATTGGTCACTAGGTACCTCAGTCAAAGTGTGACATTTAGCTTTTCGGCCTCATAAATGGGTCACGGGATGGATCCCTTCGAAGAGGTGGGTGCCTCAAGGGGGGATGCACAGAACAATCATACCTCGGCCTTCAAACCTTCACGACTATCTCCGTGCCTTATGGTGTTAGGAACACTTGACTTGGAGGATTTAAAGTTCCCTATTTGTCAGCTTCTAATGTTTGAATATGGGAGAACCAGATAACAGGGACTTATTTGTATGCCTATCCCTGAGATCCTACCTAGACTAAAAATATTCTTTTGGCACCTCTTGTGGAGGAAAACTTAGTGATTTTTTAGAAAACAATTAGATGTGGCTGTTTGAGATATTGGGGGTGTGAACCAATCTCATTTGAATTAAGTGGGAGTGGATAATTACTTCAATAAATAGTGGGACGTTTCAAAATCCCTTTGGAGGAAACCTACTTAAACCTCCACAATTCAAGATGAAATTATGTGAGTGAGTAGTGACTTTGTGTGTGAGAAAGTGATAAAATGTGCCAAATTTTTAATAAGTTAGGTGTCACCTTGCAACATGTGGACTTCATGTGGTCCTTACAAGTCATGATTACCTATTTTACTAGATGCCATTGGTACAACCTTGCGGAATTTTAAAGTCCCTAAAGAACTAGCATGTGGACATATGGGTCCTTACCAATCCTTTAAACTCCCTAATGTGATTTAATTTAAGAAATATTTAAAAGATATCCTATATTGCAAGCCCGTGGGCATGTATGGGCCCATTACAATAATCTTTAAACTCCCCTAGTGACATAAACTAAGAAAGTAGTTTGAAAAACTATCATAATCTTTGAAACATGTGGGCATGTATGGGCCCTTTACAAATTTAATATGTTTTTAAAAGAAACTAAGAGGAGCCCTATGGGGCCTTTGTCCTCTCCTAAATATTTTGTTTTAAGGGAGATGAAATCTTCCCTTAATCTTTTTTTTTATTCTCAAGATCGCTCTATGGTGCGAGAGAAGAGCATACTCAATGATTGACGTTTGATTTTTGGTCTCAATGCAAATGTTTAACTTAACCTGTGATAGTAAATGGTCTTAACTTAACTTTTACAATCAAAACAAGCCATCCATGTGGAAAAATGAAAGCAAAAGAGGAGAAATGTGGTTCTTTTTAACCTCCTAAGTGCCTATGTTTTGACTAACCCTTTACGTGGTAAGGTAATCTAAGTGTGGTGCATTTATAAATTGCATAAAAGAAAGATTTTGAAGGCTATGGGCCTTCAAAACATCACAAAAAACTCTTACAATGTTGGAATTCTGGACAAATGCATGGGTCACAGTTTAGATAAAGGGGCATCTAGTGCCAATGCGCAGAGAACCGAGGACTTTTTGGTGCACTATGCGTAGAATGCACTGTGAAACATAGTGTTATTGGTGCACAATTCTCGGAAGACACGTATGTGGGATGGAAAACCCCCGCACGTTCTGATATGCGTCTGGGAGGAAAATGTTAGGTGGAATTCTCCTCTTCCAGCTCCAAATTTAGCTCTTTGCAGGTAGGGCTAGGGAGATTATGATCCCTTCAAGGAAAATGAGTAAAACAGAAGTGCTCAAACAACCCAAATAGGGAGGAAATTGATACCTTATCCCCTTTATGGTCGTTAATATTTTGTATCCTTTTTGCCACTTGAATGAGCAAAAGATGGACACTTTCAAGTCTAGTTGGGCCTGCTGGACAGGACAAAGTTAGTGTATGAATCAAATGAGTCAATCAGATGAAATAAACAAACAAATAATCTAACAACAACTAAAGAAATAAAGAAAGAAAGAAAACTAAAATGCATGAGGAAACTTGAGCCAAAAATCAATCAAAAGATCAATAATCATGCCAACAATGGATAAATTGTATTAGTGGGAAAACACCAAATAAAAAGGGGGACTTATGGATCCCCTCTTCCTCCAAGGGAGGGCTCTTGAGTCCCCTATGTGAGAGCTCTTCTTACAAATGTAAAATTAGAAAGGAAATGGTGAAGAAATCCAAGCTTATTCCCTCAAGAGGTGAGGTGAATAACTTAATGAGATGTTGTTAGTATGCTCCTTGAAGAAAAGAGGTTTCTTGAAGGAGAATAGAGGAATCATAACAATACAATGAGATTCTTGAATTCATAGTGCGCCCATGGCCTCTTTTTATAGAAAATCTTTGAGGAATTATCCAACCGGTCTTTAGTGTGAACAAGGGGCCCTTTAGGGAACCCTTAGGTCTTTGACCAGCCCCCCACTTGGATTCAGCTCAGATTTGAGGGTCAAATAGACTTCAGAGCTGAAACAGAAGTGGGTAAAGGGTTGAAAAGAACCATAAATGTGTTGTTCATAGGAGTGCACGGATTTTATCGTACATAGTCGTGCATCGAGTGCATGTGCGCTCTTTTGGATTCTTTGGCCTGCGCACGTGCGCATGCTTCCTTTAGTGTTTCTACAGATGTCAATTTTATAACCAGTTTTATAGTTTGTGCTTTTTTGAAATGTGTTTTTGGGGCTGAAGGTGAACTAATAGGTGTTTGGAGATGTTGGATTCCTGTAACCATTTGCGGATGAAATTTCAGTGATAACAGGTATTTTAGTGAAGTTTCCTGAATACCTGAAATACCGAGGTTACTTCTTGGGTAGACCAAGTAATTTCCTAAGAAATTTTCTCCTCCTCTATGTTGTTTCATGAATTCATTTCCCTCATTATTTTTAAACCGCAAGGCAGATGTAGGAAGTCATAGCATTTTGGAAAATAATAAAGGAGCTGAATAAATGGGTTGATTTCCTTGAAGTTGAATTATTCTTTTCTGAGAGTCGAATTTATCTGCACATCGTTGAACAAGTTCTTTGAAATATGTTTCTTTTCGAATTCAACCAACTAATTCTATGCTTGAATTCCAAATTAGGTTCATCTTTTTCTTGGGTAGAGAAAGAGCCTTGTAGTAATTGTATGCCCTCGACCACTAAAACTATTGATCCTCATGCCCAAGTGTGTTTAGAGTGTCTCCACAATACAACTCATTTTCTTACTTGAAATTCTTTTCTCTGCTTTTGGCTTTGGCAATAGGTGGTGTTACTGTCATATTTACAACGAATATTAGTTTCTACTTAATTTCACAATGTATTGTCCTGATAATTCAATAAATGTAAAGCTTTCTTTAATGTTGTCGACCTGCATGAGATTTGAATTTATTGCAAGATTTATGAGTGTTTCATGAATTTAATAACGATATTATTCTTACACAAGTGGTTGATGATGTGGTGGGGAAAATAAATGTGATGGGAAGTGGTGATGTGATGTCATGGTGGATAAAAAGTGTTAAGTATGGGAGTGTAATATGAGGGTTGGAAAGTGAAAACTATATAACACGAGACTACAAACCTGCAGACCTACGGACTTGAGGATATGGAGAAAAGTAAGGAGGCCCGCACCAAAACAAGAAATCTGACTAAGTATAGGAGATGGTCATTTTACAGGTCGCAGAGGTATAAGATGCATTTTGGAGAATAGGGAATGTGGGTTGGTGAACCTACAGACTTGTGGACCTAGATACTAAAGAACAGGTTAACATATGGTAAGTGGCATTGCATCTGCATTTTATGAAATTTGGTTTTAAGTATTGGAAAGTGAAAAAGGTGATATTTGGGGAATGCGAAAGTAAGAGGTGCATATTGTAGTACGTGTAATTGCGGACTTCAGACATGTGGACCTAAATGCATGTGGGTCCAAGACTTGTTCTACCCCCCGCTCTACATTGCTTGAATTTTTTGAAGTGTTGGAAAAAAATTGAAAAAGGACGAAAGGTCTAAGGAAGAAAAGAAAAAAAAAGGAAGAATTTTATGGAATTCAATAGAGACAATACTTTTAATAACCAATTTAGTCTATGTGCCCTTCTAACCATTTCTTCTTATTTTATCATATTCAACAAAAACGATAGGGGCATTGTTGCTTCATGGCTCTTGCTGCTATTATAATTATGTGAATGTATTTATGATTTATATTATTTTATTATCATGATTATGAGAACATCCTATTGATATTGCTATAATTGGTTAAATTCTATTTTTTTTAAATGCATTAATTTGGGGTTGTAATAAAACACAATAATGTAAGGTTTATTTATCACATTTTGGTTCAAAACATATAACATAGAATAATATGTTCCATGAGATCTCCATTCGATTCCATTAGATATTCATGAGAAGAGATAAATGTATTTCTAAGCTTCTTTTGGATATATATATGTATGGAAAAATTGGCTCGATGCCTTTCTTTTATGTGATAAAGGGTTGTTCAATAAGATATTTCTAGATAAAATCCACCTTGAAACAAAATATTGAAATTGATTTAGTTAATCCAACATACACACACATACACATATATATGGATATATGGGTGAGTGCAAGCTAATGATGGTCTCTCATGATGCGTTAGTGGCAATGCAAACCTGGAAAAACAATAATTTTTTAACTTGGAGGGATTATTCATGGTAATTTTACAATGAATTTGAATATGGTGTAAGAAGATGAAACATATGAAATTGAATTAGCTTTCTGAATATACAACTTTTATTCATAGAAATTGTGAATAACTAGGTCAATTTTGTTTTTTTCTAACAATGGTATCTTATTTTTCCAACAAAATATAAGGTATATGCTTTTGTTCATGTAGGTGTTGAGTGTCTTAATTATGGAATTTAATTCCAAAAACTTGTATACCTATAGAGTACCCGTTTTAATAGTGTTGTGTATATTTTGGAAATTTTTGATATTAATTATATATATTTTTTTAAATTATCAAATTCAACATATGACTGAAATTACGATGTCTTTTGTTTGTGCATGCTAAGAGGGTATTAACATGATCAAAACCAATTGTTTTTTTTTCAGATCATAGGTATCGGTCTCCTCTAGTGACACATATAACTCATTTGAGAAATGGTTAAGTCGAGAAAAAGTTATAGAAGAAATAAGAGGTATGTATTCTAGGATTTTGATATATGTGAAGACAAAAATAGATTAAAAATAGTAAACAATATTAATTTAAAAAAGCATTATATATTTGAAATCTACATAGACGCCACTATCTATGTCTATATTTTTGTCAAGAACTGAATTATTTAACCTATATAAAAATAACGTCAAAGACAAAGATATAGAGGGGTATTCGACAAAATGGAGGTTTTTATTAATTTGTAGAACGAACCACTAGGTTTGTCATCCCGAAACTAAATCCGAGAGAACCAAGTCATGATACACCTTGTCAGTCCCACACCAAAAAATTGAATTCAAAATAACATGTGCATGTTGTTAATATCATGCACACGCTCTAGGAACATGCACACACTCTAGGAATGTGCACACACTCTAGGAACGTGCACATGCTATAAGAACATCTGCACG
>JASDQU010025250.1:42716-58125 GCA_032191745.1 Picea mariana
CATATCCTAGGGTTATGTTTTTGGATGTCTAGGGTTTTGGAATTCATGCTTGTTGTAAAAATTCCTTCAGAGCCTCATTGTAATAATATTCTTGTGAATGAGCACAATCGTCACATCTCTTCTCAGAGATAAGGCACCACTATTCCAACAAGATTATTTTCCACTGCATTTTTCATTTTCAGTTTATTTCTTTATTGAATAGAAACCAATTTCATTGTATCTTTGTTATTCTATGTTAAACATATTCTAATAATTTGTATTCATTTTGTCCTGCTCATAAAATCTGAATCAATGGTATCACAGTGATCTTCTCCTTGTCGTTCTTAATGCATGTCCCCAACGAGGTCAAGGTAGAAGTAATTGGGTCTCGATCTTGTTTCTCTTGAGGAAAAAATATCTTGCACGCCCAAGCGACTTCTCATGGAGAATTAAAAGAAAGACGAAGGAACATAAGATCCTATAAAATTATTTCTTGAGGAATCCCTCACACAACAAAGAAATGAGATGATGGATCATTTTGCACAAATCCTTTGGTAGATACCAATGGGTGACGCATCTTCCTCAAGTGGAGGCATTTCCCCCTTCAAAGTAAAAATCAACTTTGATATTCCTATATTTGAAGGTCAAATAGACACAGATGCTGTAGAAAAATGGTTGACTATACTGGAAGATTATTTTTCTATCCATAACTTTTCGAATAGAGAAAATATTACTTTTGTGCTCCTCAAAACTGTTCCCCATGTCAAATATTGGTGGGAAAAATTATGTGAGAAAAAGGAAACAGATGAACCCTCATTATTTATAGTTGCGGCCACCTAGGAGTCCTTCATGGATTCTATTAAAAAACAATACTACCTTGTCAGAAGTTATTAGGACTTATATACAAAATGGACCACACTACGACAAGAAAGAGACCAGGCAGTGCTAGAGTTCACAAATATCTTCCATACCTTGAAAACCAAGCTAGGTATCAAAGATTCAGAGTGACATATGGTGCTCAAGTATCACGGTTCTATTCATAGATACTTCCAAACCAAAATCAAATTTCTGGACATCTCGTCCTTAGGTGTGCCCTGTCGATATGCTATCAAAATCGAGCAGAAGCTCAAACAAAAGACACAACATTTTGGGCCTCGGAACCCCTCACAACAAAATCCAGGAAAGGGTGGCCCCAACCCACAAAACAATAGAAAAAAAAATATGGAAAGTATTAGGACAACTAGTCTAAGCCACAAGAAAATAAGGACACCAGAAAGACAAATAAAGATACTAAGAAGTGGTGTGACTTCCATAAGAGCCCCTGTCATAACAATGTTGATTGCCACTCAAAGCAGTCACTGGTGGCTGAAGTAAAAGCCTCTCAATCAGTCGTGAGTTCCGACTATGAGTTAGAAATAGAAAGGGGAAGACAAATCATTGACATGAAACCCAATGCTACCGTTGCTACCACCAAGCTCCAACCTGCTAAACCAAATGAGGTAGAAGAAGGAGAGAACCTTTTCCATTCATAGATGTGGGTAAAAGGAACCCCTCTGCACTTCATCATTGATATCAGTAGCTAGAAGAACCTCATCTCAACAGAGGTCATCAAGCGACTGGCCTTGCTGACAACGCTGCACCCACAACCCTACACCATTGGATGGCTCTGCCAAGGAAGTGATATCCACGTCATCCAATAGTGCCGACTGTCATATGACATCAAGCCCTTCAAAGATGAGGTATTGTGTGTGTTGGCATGTTTTACAGACAATATATGTGTTGTAGAAAAATCTCCCTACGGACAGGTAGATTGCCTCTAAGAGCTTGACCCTAACTCTAGACATAAAATGCTTAACGTGGACACTGACTTCCTTTCAAATCTATGCAAACTAACACATGAGAAGGAAGGAGAATAGAAGTACCTCTTTTATCGACGTTTGTCCCTACACGCTCTGAGTTGTGCTCCGATCCTTTTCTCCTCGCTGAGCTCTGTAGAGAAACAAGATACGACCACTTCCTACTCTATTGATATTAGCTTGAAAACAGATCTATCTATCAACGATAAGTTCATGTAACATCAGACACAAACTAGAAAGAAATAGGCCAAGCGTGTCATATTAATGAGAATAACGATAGCAGTACTTACAATCGTAGATGCGAATGTGACAACTTCGTCAAATCCTCTTCGTCTAACCCTTGCTCGAAAGATCCACAACCTGGATAATAGCAGCTTCACTGATCACTCTTCTTTGGCTGACTGTGTGTTTCCTATGAGATCATAGGTTTCATGCTAGCAATTATTCCCCCTTTCCACCATAATAGAGCTTGCTTATATAGGTTAAGAGGAGCTTAACCTCTTGAGTTATCTTTAGAACAAGTTGAGGAACCTCTTCCTTAGATCAAGGATCTCCTGATGAAACCAAGAATTCGAATGCAACTGCCTTCTAAACTTGAAATATCCTCCCCTTATTCTCCTCAACGGGTCAACCACTACCTCATATTAGGCAGCGCTTCTGCAAAAGGGGCATTAGAGCACTGCAGCGCTCCCTAGGAAGCTTGAGAGAAGCGCCGACGCCCTAAAGGTGAATAACACTTCTTCAGAGGGGCAAGGGAGCGTTATAACACTCCCTGAAGCCTTATAGGGGAGAGCCATCATTCCCTAGACTGATATAGGGGAGCGCTCAACCCCAGAACCTTTGATTTAAATCTCTTCTCAGGTGTCAAGAGTTATTTGACTTCAGTTAATCAATTCCTCTTCTCCAGATCAAGCATACAAGATGTTTTAAGTGCCTCCTTAGTGTCGTCGGCATGGCAGTATGCTCGAACATCATTTGCGACACTTGTGAACAACTTGCAACACATGCGAAAGTTGTAAGGAAGATGCGACACTTACGACAATTGAGAGGAACATGCGACACTTATCCAGTTGAGTAATTTTGACGTGTAACAGAATGCCCCCCAAAGTATGAAGTTAGAAGNGACTCGGAGAACATGACGGAAGCTACACACAAACATCCAACAAATATCATGACATATTTCAAAACCCAAGGTAGGCATACCTATGCTTGGGTGATCAAGACTTGCAAGATATGGCCGCCATAAAATACACTGTGGATTCATAATTGTATTGATAAAAAGGTATAGCCACCGAAGATACAATGTGGATCTATACTCTGATGACTCAGAATGAATGTAGCCATGAAGAATACACAGTGGATCTACGAGATGACAATACATAGCCACGACCAATACAAAGTGGATCTATGTGACAGTGTATGTGTTCTTTGTGCAATGGAAATTCCTTCGCAGCCTGGGCAACGAATATATCAAAGTGGTTACTCAACCCAGGGTCTTCTTACCAATCCCGACATGGTATGATTCTAACCATGTGAATATATGTCTTGATGTCGAACATGGCAGAAACCACTTGATTACCGGTCAATGGTGTGAACCGTTAACAAGTGCGAGGGAAATCACCATTAATGTCAATGATTCCCAAGGTACCCTAGTACATTCCACCGAATGTGAATAGATGAGTTGACTTAAAACATCTGTGGAATCATCCGATCAGAGGTCAATGATGTAAACCTACTGTCGAATGTGAGGAGGCCTGCCATTGAGGCATGCAGGTCCCAAAGTACTAACTAGTTTCTAAGTCCGATTATTGGATAATGTGTTGAATTCGACAGGAATAGACTCGTCGAGGGAGGGCCTTGATGTATCCCCCATCAACGACACGAAACAGACATGGATATGTAATGGATAGATTAAATGGACATGGATTGACACAGGTTTTGAGGCAATATATTTGGGACGATTGACTCTCGAGGTGGATACTTCCCTTGAACACTGAGGCACAACAGCGAAAACGTGACATGGACCAAAACTATGCAGTGGATGTTGTGACTTGCGTCGGGTGATCCAAAGGAGAGAAAGGAACTCGAAGGATTGGCTCAGTGCAGAGGTTTAGTGGATTATGATACGTGCAAATGACAAAGTGCCATGTTCAAGGGCGACTCTAAGAAGTGCCGGAAGATGTTCTCAAGAGACTGCTTGGCTTGCTCCTTTCAATTTTTTCCCCCATCCAGATAGATGAGTACCTCTTTCTGATTTAATGAGCTCGGGGAGGATAACACATGATCTATATAACTCACCTTTGGTAAGTTCCTCTTCCTTCATTTAATGAACCGAAAGAAGTAAGGGTTTGGTCCCATATGGGTCTGTCGATGTGTGCTTTAATGAGTCCAAAGATAGAAAACTTGAAGGTTTTTCGGGATTATAGAGTTTGGAAAAACACTTAAAAGAGAACTCTCTCAGTTCTTTTTTCATACAATAGTCTAACGAGACCGAAAAATGGGTAAACTATCGCTCAAAAGACACCCTTTCTGACCTTTTAACGAGTGTGAAAGGAAGCAAGGTCACTTGACAATCTTTTCATATTTAGAGAGTCTGAAAAGTGTTTAAAGTAGACTCCAGTGGGGTTCCTTTTTCGTGTGTTCATGTATTCGTACGGGTCCGAAAAAGAGATAAAACTTTACCCGGTTACATTCTCATAGTATCGATCTCGAGAACGAACTAAGACTATGCTCATAAGTGCAACAAGGTGAATAATCCATCAGAACTGCCAGGAAACCTGCGATGCCAGAACTACAAACCAGGGTTTAGTAAAACCAACATATTATTAGAGAAACCCATAAATGACCATACCTTATGAAAAATGAAAATTTATAAATAACAATTCAATGAAAATTCCATTTACCATTTCATTTTGCAAGGATTTTGGAGTAGTGGAGAATCTCATTTTGAAGCGGATCTTGTTTTGCTCGCTGTCAGAGCTACGGTTCACCATTTTGCTTGCTGTTCGGACCAGGTGGGTGTCCATCTCATCTTCTTTCAATTATATGGTTTAGTATCCATTTTCATAGCATTATTTATTTTAAAATACGAAGCCCTAAGTTGCCCCAAATAGAACCAAATTAGCCTCTTTAAAAATCATTGGGAAAAGGAGATTCTTTTATAAAAACGTTTTAGAAAGGGATGGCTAGGATGCCAATGCCCCAATAGTCAATTAGATAGGTTGTTTTTTTGCTAAAAGAACCCATAAAACATTTTCCCATATGCCCACGCAGCCTCAAAGTCATTTTGATTTTTTAAAACGTTTTCATCATTATTTGATGAATGTTAAATGGCTAGGGATGGCGTGGTAGTTATAAAAGAATGTGTGGTCACTTTTAAATGATGTGGGCACCTTATTTCATATTTTAATTTGCCTTTGAAAATTGCCGAAATTGCCAAAACGTGGAAATAATGGATTTCTTGATTTTTTGTTTTGTAGATAACTTTGGCGACCATGATCGAGTGGAAAGAAAGAGAACATGAGGTGGATGACTTAGCTGCCTTGCGAAGTCCCCGCACATGGGCTGCATTGCGAGCTTGTGGTTTTCTCAAATTCTTCAAGTTGCAAAAAATGAAGAGTGAGATTTTATTGCTCGAGCATATGATCGACCTATGGGATGTTGCAGAACAAGGATTTCATAATGGCACACAGCTTTTAACCATTGAGTTAGAAGACGTGTATTTTTTGACTGGCCTCTCGAAAAGAGGGGTCCCCATATCTTTCTCCGGGTAGCGAGCGCTACCTGAACAAGTGGACGT
Organism: Picea mariana; assembly: GCA_032191745.1. Classification (NCBI taxonomy): domain Eukaryota; kingdom Viridiplantae; phylum Streptophyta; class Pinopsida; order Pinales; family Pinaceae; genus Picea; species Picea mariana. The sequence continues at coordinate 48,351 of JASDQU010025250.1, forward strand.
GTATCTGGCATGCCATTGTATCCCAGGAGCAAGGCTGGTAGGGGGTAGAATCCTGATCAAGGACATTCACGAGCTACCCCTCCGGTCTATACTGTTCGCCATCACGAGTGTGACAGGTAATACTAGTGGTCATTTGGCTTCAAGATCCCAGGTGGCTTATGGTGTTCAGTGTTTGGAACCAACACTGTTCAACTAGAGTGCAGGGTTCCTTCGAAATGTGAAGGAACAGATTTCACGGTGCAGGAAAGGACATAAGCAGTTCGGTTATGGCTCATTTTTTGTCTCATTTTTTCTAGAGCGCATCCCCCAGATGTAGCCTCAGATAGCACTGGCAGTGCGACCAGTGGATGAACCGAGGATGGAGAGGTGGACTAGTCTATCTCCAAGGCTAGTATCGGATTCAGAGTTCCGTTTCACTGGCGATTTCGTTGCCTGGCTGAGATGACAGTATCTCTGGGTAGAGAACTTCCTTTATGCTGAGGTAGATTTCTGTAGGAGCATGGATTTGATTTTGCCCGCGGGGGGAGACTGGGACGTATCAGGTAAGAGACTGAGCCATACCTTGTCTAGTTTTTGTTTTTTAAGGTTTCAATGTATATATATATTTTTGGGTATATAGAAGAGTTTTTAACAGATGTGTTGTTTTCAACATGCAGACAAGGGAGCAGTGCGCCTGGCTGATATACCGATACCAGGACATCGTGGGGGCGTCCCGGTTGCAGCAGATCCGACAGTACCAATGATAGGTCTCTGGGAGGTTGAGAGAAACCTCCAAGGCCTCACGATGGGCATTCCTCCTTTACGGAGGGGAGAAGTGCCTTTACATATGCAGAGGCACACTGTGGGAGTACCAGAGAATATCAATTCTCTATTGAGGCGCGTAGTGCGCGTGGTGATGTGTTACTCACAACACAATGTAGTGTGGGGAGATTAGAGTCTCTCCGGTGATCATATTTTTGTATGCCTTGTCAGGCAATGTTGTATGGGTGAAAAGACCCAATATTTTGCTCTTCTACATACTTTTTGATGTAATCCAAACATTTCAGTCACGCCATATATATATATATATATATATATAGTTTCAAGTTTTTACAGTGCTAGTGATTTGTACATGATGATGTCTGTGATGTGTTTTAATTTACATGTAATGTACATTTTTGTTTTCCTTACTTCTTATATGTGGGAAAGATGCCGATCCATGATATAATTAGCTAACGAATCCAAAACACTATTAAGTTCTCTTGGAATGTGTCTATATTCAATGTAATCGAACATTCGTTCAAGATGACGAACTTGTAAGTGTAGACGTAGCAGGATAGGACTACGGATAGTGTAGATACGGTTGAGTTGATAAACCAAGAGTTGGGAGTCTAAGTAGATAATGATACTAGAGATACCTAGAGAGGAGGCTTGGGTCAACAGTCCAATGACAGCGTGATATTCTGCCATATTGTTGGTTGCTGGTCCTAAGCAGATACCTCCATAACTCACCACCTCGTCAAATTGGTAAATAACCCATGCTGCCGAAGCAATGTTCCAAGTATGTCGGCTAGCGCCATCTGTGAACCCAAAAAATATAGGAAAGGAAGACGTCATCTACGCATGAAAACACAAGCACAGTCATGAGTGGCAACGGTAAAGACTCGAGCACGTGAAAGAAAAGACACGCCAAACTAAAATACAATAATGTACAAAGTACAGATGCTAGGTGATCTAGGAATAGTACTTTTTAAGGTAAATCCCGTTTCGGGGCTCTCCTAAGGAAATTCCATCACGATCAACTAATTCGTAGGCACCTCTATGTAGAACACGCTTCATAATGTAAGGACCGTTCCACATAGGTTCTAACTTTCCTGTCCCCAATTTATCGTGAGTTTGGTCGTAAATGAGGACTAAGTCTCCTTCTACAAAAGTCCGAGGGTGGATGGAGTTGTCCTATTGAGTCTTAATTCGTTTTTGATGTGCCTCATTGGCGAGAGCAGCATCGCGACGTGTTTCATCTAGTTTGGATAAATATAAGAATCATTCTTCTTCAGCAGAAGTGTGGGGTAGGAGTTCTATTTTCAGTTTGAGTGATGGAATTTCACACTCGATTGGTAGGATGGCTTCAATGCCATAGACCAACTGGAAAGGGGTGAATCCAGTTGAAGTTTTCATAGAGGTGTGATAAGCCCAGAGAGCGGAGAAAAGTTGTAAATGCCACGATGTTTTGTTTTCCCCTACCATGCATTGGATCATGGTTTTTAGGACTTTGCTGATGGCTTCAACTTGTCTGTTTGCTTGTGGGTAGTAAGGGGATGAGTTTTCATGGCGAAAACCCAATTTGACATGTAGCTCGCTCATCATCTGGTTTTTGAAGTGTGTACCATGATCAGTGACAATGGCACGTGGTACCCCAAAATGAGTTATGATATGGTTGAAAAGGAACAGAGCTGCAGTACGGCCATCGTTCAGGAAGGTAGGCATAGCCTCAGTCCATTTGTTGAAGTAGTTGACGGCGACGATGATGTAACCATGCCCCTCGATTGAGGTAGGATTACACTACATGAAATCGATGCCCCATTTGGCGAAGGGGCCAATGGCAATGATGGGGTGTAGCACAGTAGGGTGGGTGCGTGCCTTCTTGTTAAAGATTTGGCAAGGTGGGCATTTTTTGACAGCCTCGATGCAGTCATTGAAAATCGAGGGCCAAAAGTAGCCGGCACGTAGGATTTTTTGGGCTGTGGCCATCTCGAAAAGGTGACCACCATAGGCGCCAATGTGACAACCATTCAAAACACATTCAGCCTCTTCATGAATCAGACATCGCCAAAGGATGGTGTCGATACCACGACGATATAAGGTGTTGTCGATGATGAGATAACGGCGAGAGTGGTGACGAATGCGTCGACGCTCTTCGCGAGAGATGTTGGGTTGAAAACGTTGAGTTTGAAGGTAGAGGAGAATGTCCCCATACCAAGGATCAGAGGTGATGATGAGGAAGAGAGATTCATCAGGTATATAATCTCGAGTTTCGATGTCTTCATCGGCACGAGGGAGAGCACATATGAGCTTGACAAACACCAGGGATTTTTTGGCTTTGGTCTTCGTAAACTCGAGATCGAATTCTTGGAGAATAACGATCCATTTTGAATATTTTCCCCCAAGTACTTGACGTGTCAAGACGTGGTACATAGGGTTGGAGTCTGCGATTACCGTGGTGGTGCGTAATAAGATGTAATGGTGGAACCTCTGGACAGCGATGACAACTACCAGAGCCAGTTTCTCGACATGCGAATATCTAAGTTCGCGTATAGATAAACTCTTTCTCAGATAATAAATCACATGTTCTTCACCGTTGGGGTCTTCTTGAACTAACACCATTGCAATGGTGGAAGTAGAAGCGACCAAGTAAAGGATATAATCCTTTGTATATTCGGGGGGATGTAACAAAGGTGCGTGGGTCAAAGCGTGCTTGAGGGCATCGAATGACCGTTGGGCAGTGTCATCCCAAATGAAAGGGATGTTCTTTTGCAGTAACCACATAAATGCTTTAGTGATCTCATCATAGTTGCAGATGAAACGACGAAGAAAGTTTGCCTTGCCTTGCAAACTTTGGAGTTGGGTTAAATTGGTAGGTGGGGGTAAGGCTAGGATGGCCTTAATATTTAAGGGATCCACCCTAATCCCGTCTTTGGAGACAATGAAACCGAGGAGTCGACTGGATTCAACAACGAAAATGCATTTGTGTGGGTTCAGACGACTACGGTAGAACCTACATCAAAGAAAAATCGCCCGTAGGTGATCAATGTGATCGAATCGATTTGGTGAATGGGCAGGTAAATCATCGAGGTATGGTTCCGCTATATGTTTGATGTCGTGGAAAGCATATGACATGGCTCGCTGGAAAGTGGCCCCATCATTTTTAAGGCCAAAAGGTAGCTTTCGGTAGGCGAAAGTACCCCTAGGGAAGATGAAGGTTGTCTTATGTTGATCAACAGGTAAGATTTCAATCTGGTTATATCCAGAAAAGCCATCCATGAAAGAGAAAATTACGCTCCCTGCGCAATTATCGATGATTTGGTCGATGAAGGGCGTAGGGTAGTTGTCCTTAGGACAAGCTTTGTTGAGATCTCGATAGTCAACACAAACATAGATGGTCCCTTATTTCTTGGCAACCAGAACAAGGTTGGAGACCCATTCTATCAAAGGGATGGGATAAATAAAGCCAGATTTGAGAAGTTTTTCAACTTCCTCCTTTATAGCTGTGATTTTCTTGGGATGAACCGGGTGAATCTTTTTTCGAACGGGTTTCACGTTAGGGTAAGTTTTGATTTCGTGCACGATGATTGAAGGGTCAATCCCGGGCATTTCCTCGTAGCTCCATGCAAAGACATCGCAGAATTCTTTAAACAAAGCAGTGTAAGAGACCACTTTGTCGGGTGTGCAATTAGCACCAAGGTTAATGTTTTCCATGACACCTTCTTTGATCGAAATGTCAATCACGATTGTAGTGGAGATGTTACCCATGTTCCCCTCAGAGAGAGTATCTTGTGTGAGGATAGGANGAGTGTATGTCTCGGTGAATTTCTTCTAACGGCAGAAGAAAAGAAGATCGATGATGGTTATCATCCCAAGGTAAATAGTCGATGCTGAGCATTTCCATAATCTATTCATCAGAAGGGAAAATGTGGGAAATGTAATCGACGGCAGATGATAGGGAATCCAACCATGAGGGCATCGAATAAGCATCAGGTGCCAATAAATGTGAATTGTTGGGAGAGGGAGAGGCAGATTGAATAGCTACGTATGCGGCCTCGGCTGGGCTAAGTGGCATAGTGTCACTGAGCACATCGAATTCCAAAGGACTAGGTACAATCCAAGGATCAAATGATTACAGGGATTGATAAGGCATAGTTGAGACCATATTGACGACGACAATATGATGTGCAGTAGGTGGAAGTGGTGTAGGGAAAGTACCCATAAGGCTAGAATCTTTCAATAAGCCAACACCAACGCTTTCATACGTAACTGGGTGGTCTCCCAAAAAAGGAATGTTGTTGGTGGCAGGGATGCAAGCATCGGGTGTACAGAAATCAAGATGATCGACGACGACAATTTTTCCTTTAGGGGGAATTGTACACATCGGAACACCGACGAGGCAACGACAGTCATAGCGTAGAACCAACTTCTTCCGAGTAATAGGTTGTAATCGAGGGGGGCATCGACCACATCGACGTCAACGGTAACAGTTTTGCCGCCCAACTGAATGACTAAGGATTGTAATAATCCATGAGGATGAAAACCTCATCCATCGAAAGCGCGTAACATCGTAGGGGATTTGTTAAGGGTAGGTGATTTTAATCCTTTCCAACAGGATAGAGACATGACATAGGTAGAGGCTCCCTCATCCAAGATAGTTCGGTGTATTTGTTGATTGTGAACAACAACATCGATTTGAAAAGCTAACTGGTGGGAGAGTCGCGATTGATGATCATCCAGATTGAACGTGAGGTTGTTCGATGACTCAAGATATAAAGCGTCGATAGCGGATAAGAGCGTTCTATGTTGGCTGGGACAGTTTTGTAGAACTTCCAAGGCAGACATAGCACACGGTGCTTGGGCCAAATCTTCTACAATATTGTAATTTTGGGCCGCCTGTGAATTAGGATTGAAAGTAGATTTCTGGATGGTGCTCTTAGGAGGGCATAAGATGGAGTCAAAAGAAAGTATCTCAATCTGGAGTGGCCCGGATGGAGGGCTAACAGATGGAGGATTCGCAGAGGATGGTAACGGGTCCGGCGGAGAACCATTAGCAATCGTCGGCTTATCAGGTTTAACTGGCGTGTCATATGTCACAGAGCGAGTGGTTAGATTAACCCTGTTAAACATGTAAATGTGGGCACTTGTCGAGGCCTCATCATGGGGTTGGTTGGAGCTACCCCTTGGCATGGGGGTTTGGGCAACCAAAGATTGCTGCTGTGGAAAAGGCTGAGTAAGCATAGCGGGTTGTGAATTTCCCTTGAAAATTTTTACCACTTCATCGCGATGTGGGCAGTCTCGAGTGTAGTGATCATCTCCACAAATGAGACATGGGAATTTTGGTTTTTGTTGTGGTTGTTTTCCGACAGCAGGGGTTTGCGGTTGGGTTTTGGGTTGTTCGTTGCTATTGTTTTTCTTTGGTTTATTTTTCTCTTTCTTCTTTCCCCCAAGTTTTTGTGAAGGGTTTGATTGGACCGCATTCACCTCAGAGACTTGAGTTTGAGGGGGGGTAGAAGAGGGTGCATTCGAGCTGGGAGAAACCGTCGAAGTGGGCCGCTGAATCGTTCTAGTAGACTGGGTAGTAGATTGGGTTTTGATGGAGCCAATAACTCCATCCGCGTGGGAAGCATATGATGGTTTGGATGGACCATTAGTGGGATGGGTAGCCTTCGGGATCAACTCGTACAGAGTACCGAACTATGAATGGACTAAGTCTAAGTACTGAGCTCGGGCAATGGCTTCTTCCTCGGTGACTACACCATCCATGGCAACATCACAAGGAATCTGGGGTAACAATGATTTAGTTAACCATTCTGCTAATAATTGGTCAGAAATGACTGCTTTGATTAGCCTTCGTCGTCGTCCCCATTCATGAATATGATCGGAGATATGTATGGAAGTTGTCTAACGAAGGGAGGTTAATAGTTCCGTACCCGTCTCGTATTGAATGGGCAGTTGGAAGTGTGTGAGGAAGGACATGGCGAGGGAGTTGAAATCGTGAAAAGATGCGCGTGGTAGTTCAATATACCATTTCRCTGCGGAACCCGTAAGTGTTCGTTGGAAAAGATGCAAACGAATAGAATCGTCCATGAGGGAGTTGGATGAACACCACAAATGGAAAGTCATCACGTGGTTGTTTGGGTCTTCTTCGGACTTTCCGTCAAATTTTGGGATATCAGAAGGAAGTTTAGCTGGAATAGCTGGCCAAACTGGAGAATGATAAATAGGGTCATTCGTTAACCGAGACAAGTCTGGAAGATCCAGGGTAGCTAGAAAAGGTAGTTGTCGGTTAACTTGTGGGTAATGTTGGTGTGGCAATGGGACACCAGTAGGACCCATTACCGGGTTATGTGGGTAATGTTGGTGTGGCAACGGGACACCAGTAGGGCCCATTACTGGGTTATGTGGGTAATTATAACTAGTGGGCCCTCTTGTATGAGGTTGGTTTTGACCATAGTACACAGGATTTGAAGTGTTTTGAGAAGCATGTGTGAGCGGAGGATAACCGGATGGGTTTTGCGGGTTATAGGTTGGGTTTGGCATTTTTCCAAAAGGGGGTTGTTGTGAAGTCTGAGAATTTTGTCTTGCCGGGAACTGTGGGTTCCCTTGAAAAAGGACGTTCCATGGATTAGGTGCGGTAGATACATTTTGTCCATGTGGTTGATGGTAGACTCCAGATTGAGGCTGCCCCCCAGCATGAGGGTGCCCCCCGAATGGAATTTGTCCTTCGGTGGGAGGATGCCCCCTAGCTTGAGGTAGAGTTCCCGGAATTTGAAAACCAGACGTAAAAGACTGACCGGTGTCGCTGAGTGGATTAGGACCACCAAGACCGGTCCCTTCAGGTTGTTGGATAGGTATGGAAATTCCCGGTATAACTTGGGTAGTAGTAGCTTGGGCAGTGGTGGCAGTGAAAGCATTCAATGCCCTGAATCCAAAAGGGAGTGTAGGTCTTGGTGTTACAAGTGTGCCAATCGCAGCTTGATTGACCACCGCATTACTGACGGGAATAGTCAGAATGTGAGGGACTATCATAGAATGGGCCATCTGGAGGGAGAGAGTAGACATTGGGCCAACAGACAATATGTTTGGACCAATGGGTGGTGTGGCTATAAAAGTGGTGGTACCGGTAAAATGGTTTAAGGGTACGGTGTAGGATATGGGTGCATCGACACCTTCCCCTGTTCCATAAAGATCTCACACCAAGCGTGGTGGACTTCGAACGATGTCTGTAGTCCAGAAAGGGTCATCGACTAGAGGGTTTTGATGGGACCCAGCTGGAATGTCAGAAGAATTGACGACGATAAATTCACCAGCGGAATTCAGTTGGAGGATACGTCGTTCATATCCCTCTAGAATGTGGTAAGCTTCTGGAGATTCTGAAACAATTCGAAAATTCTCCAAAGGAGTGGGAACTTCTTCCTGGGAAGTTGTAGTATTTTGAACCTTTCTCTCTTGAGGATATTCCTCCGTAGAATGAGGGGGTAAAGGGGTATTTCCTTCCATATTTTCTGGAGGAAGTCCCTATAGCCTCTGCGAATGGCGTGGAGGTTCAATGTTGGCGAAAAAGAGTCGGCGAAAGAGATCTATGGCCAACTATCGGAAAGAAATGACATACGTTAATAGAAATCTAAGAATCACAACCAAGCAAAGAGGGCCTTCTTTTGATGACCGTACTAGTTGGTGATGAAATCCAACGTCGCGTGATCAAGTCCAGAAGGGGCGAGGATAAGGTGGAACAGTTACAATGGCGACCTGCTTAACGGACTTACGCCTTCGTGCAAGCTTCCACACAGTAATTGTGGATTTACCCTCCAAGCAGCCCGAGTGAGTTTGACCAATATCTACTCCAGGTATAGTGAGACTTCCCGTCACCGTCACCTTGTGTAAGACCCTAAAGATTATGGCCACTAAGGTTACCAATTCACAGTCAGCCCCTGGGTGGGAACAGTCGACAGTCCGATCTGAACGTATGGGCAGGGCATCGAGCCCGAAATCAAGTAAAAGGATTCCATGCAGTAATTGTGGATTTACCTTGAAGTGACCCCCATAATACGATCTGACCACCACAATCAATTAAACCATGGAGGGTTAGTCCCTGTAGCTCAACCGAATGCGACCTCGTGCGTAACCACTATGTGAGAGGGGGATCCCAGGCAAACTTATACGATGATTGGATTTGAATCTCCCTAAATCAGGATGCTACTATTTGTTTTGGAAACTTTGGAGAGTTATGCTCACAGCGTAATCCAAAGTACTAAGCCTATTCTACTGTTGGTGGAGGATCCTAGAAAAGAAAAAGTTCTAGATAATTTTTAATTAACATTGATTTTTATAGTTGTTATTTACTCAAAAAGGGGTGCATGGAAGTGAAACAAATGGAATTATGACTCAGTCCCAAAAATGCATCAAATATGATAAGCATTCATTTCTTTTCGATGAACATCTATCTAAGGGAGAGAGAGAAAGTTCTTTTCACTAACAAGCACTAGTAAGGAATGCCCTCAAACAAATCTTCTTCAAATCAAATCCTGATGTGATGCTAAAACTTTGAAATGCCTTCTAACATGCAAAATCAATCATGAAGATACTTTTTATTGTTCGCATATTAATAATGATTAATTCAAAACAATGCTCGTCTTGCTAATTGTTTTCTTGGATGAATGAAAATCGGACCAACACAAGCAAGAATCATGCAAACAATACACCCTCTCGCTGTAATCAAAATAAGAAGCGAAAGAAAAGAAACAATCAAAGAGAAAACAAACTTCACACCCAAAAGAAAAAGTCGAATAACAATGATCTTGGCTGAAAACAAATGAAAATATATGTAGACCTTTGATGGCCTTCACTAGCACTTTTTGTTCAATCGATGAGGAGAGAAAGACAATGCATGGGTTTCAAACTCCAAATGGCAGAAAAACTCAACAAAAATAGTGAAGAAGGATATGAAATCCAAACAGCAAGATGTTTGTTCTTCAAGGAAAAGACAGATGTCAAATTTGGAAAGAAGAAGGATTGACTCACAAGGTTACCC